>JAQIWR010002790.1:0-10493 GCA_034695945.1 Glomeris hexasticha | reverse complement strand
CTAAATTCTGCGTCTGCGTCGAGAGAGCCGGCGCCGTGTAGACGCAGATGCAGTTGCAGTTCGGCCGGTAACATATATATATGTATGTACACGAAAAATACTCGGCGTCGAATTAAAAACGTGTACGTTGCCTCGTAAATATAGGCTTTATACTATCTTCCGTTATTATGACCGAAAAGACAACCTAACAACGACTCCAAAAAAATTTACAAAACACTGCTTTCTTCCATCAGCCTTCCATCTCATCAGGATGAACCCGTGGTTGCCAATGAGAGTTCATCTACATTTCCTAAAATTACATGAAATTGGCTTTATTTGCATGTGTGCAACATTGATGATACAATATAGTACTACAATTATTACCATTGTAAAGAACATCATCCGTGCTGGACTTGGGCTCACCGATAACCTCGATGCGACACGAGTCCCTCCTCAGTACCACATCAACATCCAATAAGCCTGTAATAATATTACTCCCATGAGATGCACTGCGCAACAGACATGTTACCAATATCGAAACTGCTACAACAAAAACGAAATTATCTCACATTTGGAATCAACAGTGTCAAGTATGGTCAGCTCCGTGAAGAGCATCAGGTCATCGTGTTCACCGGAAACAGGTCCAAAGACGTCCTCTCCGCATTCACCGGTCAGCAAATCCGATACGCCAACTCTTACCTCCGCCGAGGTCGTTTCGGAAATCTCCTCACAGGTACGTTCAAACGTTTCAATGTCCACTAAGTTGTAGCACACCGCGGGACAATCTTCCTTGCCAAGGGCCGAGTCTTCACTCGAGCAACTCTCTCTCGGCGCGACTGAATCATCCGCTACATCCACCGCAGCCTCGTTCCCTTCCGTTCCCTTTTCTTCCTCCAAGGGCCTCTTGGGCTCCGATTCTCCGTCACCATCACAGTCAACGTCCCCACCCGCGTCCAAAAGGTAGATGCCGCTATCTCTGTCGCAACCGCCAGCCAAGTTTTCATCACCCTCCGGCACCACACCTTCCTTGTTCGGTGCATCCTCCTGGAGTGCGGAAGACGACCACACGGGCTGCGATGAGCTTCCAGGTAGACCGACCTGTGGCTGCCAGATTTCTCGCTCGAGGGCTGCGACCCTCGGCGTACCGTACCCAATCTCGTTTCCCTTTATAGGTTCAGGTTCGTTGGGAGGTGACTGGGCCACTCCGTTGACGGTCTTCACGGGTGTCACCGTGAATTTGAACTTTCTCGTCGGAGGTGGCGCAGAGGACGGAATGCCATTGCTGCTTTTACCAAAGCACAATTCCTCGTCGGATGAAGATGAAGAACAAGATGAAGAAGCTGAACCGGAGCTTGAGTTAGGGCGCGTACCGTTGGTCACCGCAGCTTCTCGCGGTGAACCTTCCGTGCCCTGGTCCAAAGTGACTTCGGCGCACTCGCCGAGGCAAACTCTGCTGACGCGGAACCGGCTCCTGGTGGGGCTAGGGATGGGGCTTGCCAAGGGGCTGGGCAGTGGTGACTTTAACGGGTGATGGTGGTGGTCCTTGATGGGGATGCTAACCGATGGGGATGCCGGAGGAAGTTGAAGCGAATTGGAGCGTGGCAGTTCTTGTAGGTTGGACGCAACTGGAGATGTCAGCGATTGGCTTTTCTTATTATTCTTCTTCTTCATCTTACCGTTCATGTGCGAACCGTTTGAACCAGGGGTGGGATTCCGTGCCCAGAGGCTGAGCAGACGTGCCAGCGGGCCCTTTGGAGCATCAACGGGCACCTTCGGTTGCTGGTCCTCCGCGTCCCGCCTCCTCAGGGCTTCGTCTCGGTTGCGGTGGCAGTAAGAGTTTATCTCCGCAAGCAACCTGGTGTGTTCCTTGCGTTCATTGTTAATCTGAAAACGAACAACGTACTAATATTTAACTATACGTTCAATAAGATCAACTGACAGTAGATACGTGTATCAAACTTACATCCTCGGCGGGCAGCGATGTGTCAGCATCGTCCAGTTTAAGTCCGGTGATCTTGGTGTTGATTTTGGCAGAATGAGCGAGAGCCATAAGACCTCCGAGTCCGACACAGTTATCACTCATTTCCAAGGTTTCCATGACTGGATTATTGGCCATCACTTCGGCCATCGCCACCGCCCCTTCGCAGGTGATGCGGCAACCGTTGAGCATCAGTCTCTGCAGACTGTGGTTTTCCAGCAGGGCACTTTTCACATTGTGGATTCCCTCGTTGAAAAGATCATTGTGGCTAAGGTCGAGGATCTCCAGAGGACATTTGGCACCCTGTAACGGAGAACATAAATGCTAAATTATAGATTTATATGTATAGTACGGTGACAAATGTACGATTGCCTGAAATGAACGTATTTTATTTCTAACACTTTCCCATACAGTTTATAGTCGATGATGCGTAATGTGGTACGTGACAACTTGACATGCCTATGCTACCAAGCACTTTTTGGTATAAACTTTAAAGCTGCAAACAAATGAAAGCTTAGTGGTAGTTACACCTTCTAATTCAAAACAGATTTAAATACAATGAAGAAACCATTACATTATTCAAGCAAAACACATCTGAGATCATGCGAATTACAGAATGAGGTTACAAAGTATTATACATGCCAAAATTTTAAATCAAAGGCATGTTGCCAATGCCAAGCAAAATATTATACAAAATGTATTGTTATATGTAGTCTTCCGTGTGATTTTACGCAAACTCAACATTTAGCTTCATGCAAAGTATACAAACACAATTTATAAATGCAGCAATATTCACAAAATCCAGAAAAACCCAATTGTCATTTGTTATACTGACCAAAACTCGAGATAGTTGTGTCATCGAAATGGATGTCATCCGGGTGTTGGCAACTTTAAGGGTAACCACGAATCCTCCCTCGCCACCAAACTGATCCCAAAGACCATCAACCAGTAATTGTATGCCTTTATCCTCCAGGTTGTTATCACTTAGGTCCAGCAACTTTACTGTGCAGTTGTACCGAAGAAAATTGGCAATGTGGACTGCATCGTCCGCGGTCATCTTGTTATTCGCCAGGTGCATTTCGCGAAGCGTGGAGTTCATGCGTAGAGATAGCACTGTTAATAGACAATTTCAAATTATATTCACATAATTTAAATCACATCACAAAAATAGCTGCCAGTCATTATATTACAGATCAGTTTTATTCATTGCTTCATACACTGGGAAAGACTTCTCAACTTTCAACGCAAAATTGTGATCGCATACTAATTGCAGTGTTTGCTCTTCATACTGTCTTATAAATTTCCTCTTAAGCTTCTTTACATATCCATGAAAGGTATTTTATAACCCCTAAAACTATTCTTAGACACAACAAGTATTTCAAAATCTATGTGCTTGTGACTTGCACATTTTATTGCGGGATCATCAAGAAAATTTTACCATTACTTCAGCAGAATGAGTATGATTAGTGTTTATATTACAACATTAATTATACTCTGCAATTACCATAAGTTACAGATGTAAACTGTAAAATTATAACTATCAATTATAGCATTTAAATTGTCATGTGCTGAATGTATGGATTTATTATACTGAAATTATATTTGTTAGCCAATATTTTCACATCGCAAAGTTGTTGTCTTAATATTGCATCAGGTGTGCCATATTGTTTCCAGATTCTATAAATAGTTAGTGGCTTAAAGCCAACAGCTGATTAAATATCTCATTGCACAAAAATACACGGAAACTTTCATTCCTGATTTCTGGCAAATGCATGTGTACGGAAACGTTGCATCACATGTCAATCTTTCTTATCACTTCTCAAGAACAGTCCCTGTTTATGGCAAACACCTGCAGCTAATTTTACACCGTATTCTTCTGAACTTGCAGAAGCTAAAAGCAGAAAGCAAGTCAACAACTGATAGCCGTGGATACGCGGGCAACTTACAAAACCACAAAAAAGTCCAACGTATCTGGAGCAAACATTGAAATATAGTTTAAAAATCACTGAATTAATTGGTGCACACAATTTCCGGCTTACACAGAGTGCAGAGTGGTCTTCCAGACAGGTTGCAATTTTCTAACCGCAGCGTAGTTAGCCTGATGTTGCCTCGAAGTGTTCGCGCAAGTAACATGGATATTGACTCGTCCACAATCATACTGCATGCCGTCAATTCTTCCAAACCCCTTGTCTGAAAATCAACGAATTCAATTTTTAAAACTGTTCAATCAACAGTTGTACTACATAGACGTTCATTTACATGAAGGTACTTTTTCATCTACGTACTGTACCATCTTGGCACAAGTTTGTCTTCATAAATACACTGTAGATATTGCAACATATAAAAATGATTCCTATACTATTTATTTAACCTGTCTGAAGACAACATGAATGGCGCCAATATCACAAGTGGCATATTTCAAGTCTTTAGGTTTAGAAACAATGGGTTTTATTACAGAGAAAGGTAAATCTTTTGAAATCCTTTCTGCAGATTTGCACTTAACAGTACATGTGTCAGAACTTTCCTTCAACACCAAAACAGGAAAAAACTAATCCTGCATAAAATCATCTGCACAAAACCAGTTTAATTTTATGTAAATATGTGCAAAAGTTATCATAAATTGTATTTTGCCAAATTTTAATGAACAATTTTTATACCCATTGATTTCTGCGCCATTTATCTTAGCCTAGATTCATCATCATGAGCAAAATTAAAAACACTGAGAATTGACATAATTTTTAATTTTTACACTAATATCTGACAAACCAAATACACACCCTTTTGATCATGTGACAGCATGATTGCCATACCCTGGTGGATATGAGCCGGTTCCTGGAGATGTTGATCCTTTTCGCAGACTCGTAGTATTCAACCATGTCGAAGATTGCTGCAGCACTCTGCCAATTCAGCAAATCAAAATAAATACACTGGTTACTCACGAGAGTTCAGCAGTTTTTCAACAAATAATCTTATAATCTTCACTTCAAATCAGTGCCAAAATATTTTCAGCCTCCTTCCCTATATATAAACTTATTTAGGTAGGATAGAAATATTTATATCCATCCAGGTTGCACAATCAGCAAAATCCTGATAAACACGCAAAAAAATACATGTATCCCAATTGCGCAGAAAACTACCCCAACATAAACATGCCACTGTTTTTCCACTCCAAATTCTCCAACTTTTCCCAACAAAAAAATACATCCCCAGATTATTTTCTTGGCAAGCTTTGTCTCCCGGTTTTTGTTTATTTTCCTTATTCTGAATATTATTACACTTCCATGTGCATGGCATAGCAACAAAATTCCACGTGGGTAATTAGCAGCTAGCCACAAACCAAACTATTAAATATTATATCTGCAAGTTGAGAACTCCCAAAAACCATTCAATTACGTCATAGTGTTGTTACCAGAGCACCACCATAACCTTCGCCATTCGTCACTTTGTTCTCCCTCCTCCACCCTCTTTTAGCAAACCTCTCTCAAGTTCAAGGTTAGTATTGATCGACAAACACACATGAACCTGACAGACAGCTCAGGCCATTTTCAGCAAAGAAACTCAAAAAAAAATCTCCTTTTTCATTCCCTATTTTTTATGTAGTAAAATGACATAGGTACCCACACACAAAAAAGTGGAAAAAATTCGTTCATTTCTGGTAATTTTTGTGAATTTAAGTGCCGAGATATGTGTTACAGCAGACAGCATTGCAAAGTGTGTAAAACAGAACAACAAGGGTTTGTTGGCTTCAATATAGTTTGCAAACATGCATAATGAATGCTTATTTTCTCCACTCTAATCAACTGCACACCTTGTATGGAGCAAATTAGATGTCACACATTGGTTGAACCAGTCATCAAATATTTGTCAAACCTCTATACAAATAACTTCAGTGTTCGGCTCAAGGCTATCAAACATAGGGATATAAAAGAAAATCTTTGGATAGGAGAAAGCAGTGAACAAATAGACATTCTATAATATGTATACAACTCGTTTGTTGCTATTTGCTTATTCAACAGTGAACATTTGTAAACTTGCCTCATCATCCAAAGACGCATTTTCAAGGTCCAAATACTCGAACTGCATCCTTTTGAACACTTCTTCAAGAGCTTCCACTTGCCTTGGCTCCAACACTTCATCTATTAAACAGAAACAATGTTCAGAATAATAATCAATTGGAATTCCCACTTATAACAAAGAAACCTCATTACTGTTTGCAAACAAATACAGGGATTATCCTAATTTATAATCCTTACTCTCCAAGACATTCCTTTATTATTCCACTCACTAATAATTATATGGATTGGAAAAATGAGATACAAAAGATATATATTTTACTCTAAACTCTACTAAAATTTTGTATTTCACTTTCAGTGACTACATTTCTATCATTTTGCATAACAGTACGAATTTATCCTGGATTATAAAGTGTACTTTAAAGTATTAAAAGCTATTTACAGAGTTAATACATTCAATTAAATACATATAAGTACAATATAACATTTGCTAAAAATATTATATATATAGTTACCTCGTAAATCCAATCGCTCGAATCTTACAGCGAAATCATGAATTTCCTGCACAAAATAATAATAAAGACATTGCAATTAGTAAGTTGGCAGATATTTGTAACGAAATACGATAAAACGACGATGGGTTGGGTGCTACATTATTTATGGATTACCCCTACAGACACGTTTCCCCTTTATTACCGAATAACGGAAACAATTAAATTACATCACTTAAAAAATATACGCGTATTTAGAATTACGCAATTTAGAATTACTACATATTTTGGCATCAACTTGCATCAACTCATTGTTTCCGGAAGATTTATTTTCGCATCCGTTCAACCGCCAATTGAAATTGAAGAAACAGTTTGCTTCCCACCTGCTTACATTTTAAAAAAATGTACTATTTGTTGTATAGAAATCACCTGAGCGTAGCGGCAGTTATTTTTGTAAACCGAGTTAGCCACGCCCCTCAAGTCAACGACCCTGCCAATCGGGGCAGGAATCTGCCGAAGCCGCTAGCCAGAGCGCCGTTAGTCGCAGTGAAACAAAGATGGCGCCCAAAATTCGAACGACATGGCTCGCGAAATGGGGCCAAATGCGAGCACACAGCGCACAGCTATTTACGCCACAACATTCTACACAATGATTGATGGATGGCAGGGGAAAATGCAATGTCTGTCCCTTGATAATTACCGGAATAACAACATGTTTACTGGACAAAGTTTGAATCGAGCGATGTAATGACAGTTATACACGTTACCTCATTTCTCGGGTGAAACTAGGTCATTTTCATCAGTAAATATCCTCCCATGTCTAGTGTCAGAAATGAACAGTTCCTTTCACATCGAAAGCACCATTGTTTACCGATTTGACACGATTGGAGTAGGAGCAAATCACGTGACACGTATATAAAAAAAACCTTGTAGGGTATAAGATCAACAGTTATGGCCATGTAAACATTTTCTAGGCCATATGTTCTGCAATTAGCAATTAATAGCAATAAAAAAATAACATTTATCACACAAAATGTAAGTTTTTCCTTAGTTTCCCTGTAAAGGAATGAAAGAAACCACGATTTCATAGAGTGGCAAATTCGAAGGTTATTTTGTTAACTTGTTTCTACATGCATACATTTTTTTAACATTATAAAAGTCACTTTGCAAGAGTTAAATTGTACATGGAAATTTATCCTAAACAAATATTCACAAGGCCACAAAAAGTTCTCATTCTATGCACGTCCCATTATGTGAAAAATCTAAATGAAAAGCTTATTACTATCTTGTTACTATCAAATAAACTGCTATGAAAGTGAAAATAATGTCCAAACAAAGTCTTAGCTGAAATCAGAGACAAGATAAGAATGTTTTCCAAATTAGGTACACAACTTATTCCTCAAATACAAAAACTTTCAATTATCTTCCCGCCATTTCCTGATATCAAACCATAAAATTAGCAGCGCCGCCCTACAGGCGTAATCACAAAATAGAATCCACGTTGACCTCGTGTAAAAAACACAAAAAAAGTTCCCTTTTTTTATTTAGTTAGTCATTTTATGATTGGATTTTATAAATCCATGTTAGATTTAATAGAATTCACCAGCGTCGCCATATTGTACCAATAGAGGGCGCTTCCATAGCGGGAGCGAAACCAATTTTTAGAACACGCCCATTGTCTACTTATGTTATTATTACGTTATTTGATAGTTGCGTTGTGACATCCAAGGATTCAACTTCAAGGATACACCTACATAAAAACATAAACATGGCGTCTAGTTGCAGCCTACATATTTTACATAACATATGCATGAGTTCTTCAGATCTGAAGAATAACAAACTTATGATTTCCCAATAAATCCCACTTTCATGTCAGTATAAAAAGACACAAAAGCCATGTAATTATGTAATCAATTATGACACAGATTTCACGAACATATTTTGAATATCATTACCATTTCCTGCATCATCAGGCAACATGTATACCATATTATTATACATTATACCTATTGGCATAAGGCGATTATTTTAATTGATGTTCAAACATTGTGACATGTTAATGCTCGGGTATAATTTAGTGACACCATTCATGGGTTGGCCCCTATAGGGAAATTCAAGGGTCATTCACCTTCAAGAAGCATGGTGTGATGCATCACGTTACTTTTTTTACCTTTATAATCCACTTTCAAATTATGAGGTCAATTAGATGAAGTAGCATCAAGGTGGACCATGGGATGGACATGTCTTTATTACATTTTTATAAAAAAATGTGTACACTTTACCTGCAGTTGACGGACAACTTTGGCCAAAGGTTCCACTCGATTCTTGTCACAAGCTGCTGTGTAAGCAGTCACCAGGTCACTTGTAGTAACTCCAACAGCTGGAATAAAAAAAACAAAGAAAAATTAAAAAAAGGACATCAATGGATGATTTACATATGGCGTGTCACTATTAACCCACATGGAAAATTACAGACAACGGTTGCTGGTCCGCGTCCTAATTACGATAATGCCTGGCTAATTGCCACCTTGATTTTTGCAAACAACGCCTATAAGCCTACAAACTATCTCTCGCAACATGCCAATAAATAACCGTTAGAAAATCGAGCACGACGCCATAATAACACTTTCCAATGTAAACATCCTTTCCTACTTTTTTCTCTCTTTACGTTCGCATTTTTAGGGTCACCAAATTTGCTTCGTGCCCAGTCATCCTGTAATGTTGCAGCCCGGTCGAGTCCGGTATAGCACAGGGTTGTTTTTTCATTTATTCATTGGGAGGCGTGAATATTGAAATCACGTCGAACGCCGGTCAATGTTATCGACAACGTTCGAAAGTCCCGGATGTCAGCGTACACCGCTGACGTCATCAGCGGGTGAAAACACAGATCGGCTGCACTAGACAAGTGAAACAGGAATGATCATATCGCGTTTACAAACTGCTCTGTAAAACCCTTGGTAAAACTGTATCCCACCCCTACCAATATAAATCGTTATAAAGAACCAATTACAACGGAAATTGCGCTTATTGCAACTAAACCTATCACTGCAAGGTTACATTATACAGGAAGGAAATTTGGATTTCCCACATTTATCGAGTAGGGCCTAATTGAGTCCAATAGGTCCAATATACATATAACAGATAAATATCCACACGTAAACAGAGACTATATTCCTCAATTCCATGTCATATTGCACGTAGTCACTAAAATCCGAAGGCTATTCATTTCGCAATCGGGTTGTTGGTTGTTGGGATGGATATTTATTCGGCTACACATTAATTGAAAGTTGCAAACTACAGTGGGGGGTAGCAAATCATTTCGTCACAAATCTGGCTGTCACATATGTTTTCGTCACAGCCAACCCGACACCCATCTAATAGCCAAATGCATTTGGTCACTCACTATTCGTCCCAGGTGCGCCTCGCCACAAGTCAGTTCGTCACACTCTCATCGTCACAGCAAACCTCGTCACGATCAATATGCCACATTCTCTTCGACACAGCGCACGTCGTCACGATCAATTCGTCACACTCTATTCGACACAGTACACCTCGTCACATACAGCTCGTCACATACAGCTCGTCACACACTACTCGTCACACACTATTCGTCACACACTACTCGTCACACACTAATCCCCACACACTAATCCCCACACACTACTCGTAGTGTGTGTGCCGTCCCCCTCTGGACGGCGATACCAGTGCCCATATTAGCCTATGACAGGGGGTTCTGATATTATGTTATATTTTAAAAAGTCAAAAGGAATTGTAGGACAAATTTATGCATTGTTGTCAATTTGTTTTACATTTATCTGCAAATTCTTTAAAAACCGAGTGAATTTCGACGTTCAAAGTAGTTTGTGCTATGTTAATTGCTGTGAATACAAATCTGGTATTAAATCCAAGTTCATATTATTTTTTAAGGTCTGTTCTCACATTCAATAAAAACTCTAAGATAATTGTGCCATTTTATTTATATTTTTTGTTCATGAAATTCTGGGTGTCTGGAATGTATTGGTATAGTACAGC
>JAQIWR010002789.1:0-10497 GCA_034695945.1 Glomeris hexasticha | reverse complement strand
TATGTATATGGCTGCACGTGGTCGTTTGTCCTCCAAGATGGACGACGCTTCTCCCCGCCGTAACCGATGAGCTGTATGCTCATTGGCGGTTAGCATATTATGACGCGTTATGCAAAAGCTCTATTGCGCCTGAAAACGTAGGGGGCGGCTAATCAGGGGAGGCTCTAAAAAAACTTTTCACTCTGAAAGTGAGGCGTTAAATCGAGGGAAGCGCGTAAACAAGGGGAGCTAGTAATCGAGACGATACGGTAACCAATGTTTGCTTCTGCTAAAAAAAATTTAAATGGATAGTTCTGAAATTGTTTAGCTCTAACGAAGCCATCTTAAATGAAGATGTTAAAACGTCTTTAACTTTTAAGATACATACTGAAATCTGAAATTCAGAATGCAGAAATTCAGAATTGTAGCATTTTAAATAAATATGGCCAATTAATAGGTAAAACAATATTATAATTAAAAAGTTGAAGAGATTCAGTAAAACTGTTGCACTTTACAAATTAAACTTCTTCTCATTTTCTGACAACTAAACTTCAGATATCAGAAAACATTCTATAAAGTTGTGGCAAATTTAATATACATTACATAATATAATATTGTTTTATTTTATAATGAAGGCAATTATAACTACCAATTATCCGTTTTCCAAGTAACTTGACCTGTATGTGATATATTTTTACAGTGCGATATTTGAAGGCGTAGATCTGCAGTATATGACCCTAAGATGATGAGGGTGCTTATACTTAATATGTCCTCATTTTGTACCTAATCATTGCGAACACCACTGAATTTTTAACAAATTTGGTCACTATTAAGTATTTAGTCACTTTTCAGTAGCTATTTTCACAAAAACAGTCACTTTTTCCACTATTTTCAAGCCAAAAATGTGTTATCAGCTCTGCTATTGGCTAGAGTCCCAAATGACGTAGTTTGTGGATCCGTCAGCGTGTAGCGCATCGGCCCATCCACCTCAATTTCGGTTATAAATCTGGCACACATCAAGCCCCATGCCCCAACCCTTTTTCCGTGAAAAAGTCGTTCAGTTTTAATTTTTTTACAATTGAAGCGTATAGTCGTATCATCAGCACATTACTGCGTACATCCATGTTTTTTATCATCACGATGGTGTGAACATCGGCCGCCAGATGGCACAAAACGTTTGAAACTGCAGCGCCACCAAACGGGTTACTTGGGTATAACAACTGGATTAAATTTCATGGTGCCATTGGAAATAAAAACATTAATTCAGCTTAAATGCAATTAATTGAAATACATTTTTATGAATTTTCTTTAAAAATACTATACAATATAACCTCAATTATCCGAACATGAAAAATGTTTTATAGATAGGTCAGTAATAGAATAAGCAAACCTCCTAACCTTATTACCCCCCAAACTTTAAAAGCCAATGACTGCGATCACACTATGTTCAATGAATAGAATTGATGTAATATATCTCCAAATCAGTTTTCCTTTGTAGTTCGATAGGGGTAATTAAGTTAGGAGGTTTAGATAGGCTGGCGGACCTTCTATCTAGTATACTATAAACATTTTACTATACTATAAACTTTTTTAAACCAATTCCCAGAATTGACTGCAATTAACACTTAATTACTTTGTTCATATATATTAAGATCCCCAATACTTTGTATACAGCGCAAGGCAACTGAATAAGGATTGCCAAGCGTTTATTTTGCAAACCATTGTGAGTATGGCAAAAATATATAATGCCACTTTGATCTGGAAGTCACTTGTGAGGAATCCGAAAATATCATTTAGAATGACCTTGAACGTCGTCTTGAAGGTCATCACTGCTCAATCTTTGAAACCGCTGCTCGGAATGCACATGTTCCAATTTGAAAGTTGTAGATTATGTCCAAAATATAAGAAAACTGTATATACAGCAACTGAGCTATACCGCATTACGCTATTAGGAACAAAGCCGACCGCATTACAGAAAGGGGTTTTCATGTGATACATGCATGCTCTGATTGACAGCCAAACGCTGCAGTGCCGTGGAACTCTTTTCGTGTGGCAACTTGATACACACACAACGGGCTTGTTCACAGCTCGCTCATAATAGCGGAACGCAGTATACTCATTTCATACTTACAATCATTGTTCCATTCCTTTCAACCGCGTAACTTTTAATCTGAAAAATATCATTTTGAATTTATACACACGTGACATTGTGAATTGGCTTTAAAAAGGCAGTGTACTAGTTATGTCAAAGCTCAAGATGCAATTATTTTGACCCCAGCTTTTTAATGAGCAGTAACGAGCAATAACCATAATAGAAGATATAGTATGTATACACACAGCAAGACAAGAGATTTCGAAACCAGTCAACAAATATTGGAAACAAAGAGTGAAAATAAACAAGGTTTCAAGACAAGAGATTTGAGAAAGTGAAGAGCAAAATCATGTAATAGTAGGGGAAAAACTGATACCGACACATCGTTTCTTGTCAATGTGCGAGAAATATGTAGGGAAAAAAACTACTGGAAAATGCAGATCAAAGAGTACAGAGTTGTCAAATGTAAGGCAGCTACGTACACAACATACACAGATATGAAAAAGTTTTGACAGATATGTAATGGCCAATAAAGTGAACAACTTTTTCCATCTAAACGCGCAGTAATAACCGCGGTGATCCAAGTTTGTATAGTATAGCAATATATAATACGTAAACAGCAATCATATTGATAGAAAAAGGCTCGGCATGCCATCACCAATAATAGTAATAGTAAGTAATCAAGTGGAGGGAAAAACGACATAAGAACCGTGACGTAACAAACACACCGACAACTGATGGCAAGCTCTCGGAGACTCAGAGATAGATAGAGAGAAAAAGTTCGAGTTTGGAGGAAATAAATGAACAAGACGGAGAGAAAAAGAGTTCCAAAAAGTTTGTCAAGATGGAGAGGAAATATAGAGGCCTATACGTACAATCATAGCACAGCAAGTAACATTTGTTATTATATCTGGTGTTCAAAGTGAAGCCGTTCATTCAAAAAAGTCAAGTGGCAAGTTAACAAGCAACACCCCCTCCCTTACCCCAACCAAAAAAAATAATAATGCTCTGGTATTTGCTCAGAATACAGTTATAAACACGTAAATCAACACAATTTAAAGTCACAAAATACAATTTTGGTTTTGAAAATGGATAAAACACATTCAGAAACATTTCAAAGAGTTGGCAAGAATACTGCTTTTTCATAGAATTTCACGAATATAAACCGAACACGTGGCACGCAAAGTGCAAAACAGTTGTGAGCATCGGGCATTGGTCCAACATGTTTTGGCAAGTTTACACGTGTCTACTTTCACTGGGTGCACAAAACTGGTAAAAAATATAATCGGGTTCAAGTTAAGTTTGTATTTGAATCAGCATTATTTTTAAACATGTCACTTTTTTTGTAACTGCAAATCCTGTCTGAAACCAATTCCGGCTTCTTCGTCACATTTTCACAGCTGTTTTCAAAATATACGAGAACCTCTAATAAATTAATTAATGCTGTCATAGAATCTTAATTAAATTCAATCTGGTCCCATTTACCTAATTATGATTCAAGCCTCTGTTAATGAACACTGACAACATTTATTAACGAAGGTCTTCGTAAATTTTAAATTTGCTTGAAATGGACCCAAATTTGTGAAAAAATACTTTAATATTAGATACAAATTACACAGTATTCCATCAACAAAACCAGAGCATTTTAAATAACCTAAGTAACTTAAAATTAATTTCCAGGCAATATTCCCAAAAGTTGCGCAGTTTTTTTTAAGTGCCCGTGTACAACGAACTAGTCTCATCTGTTTGATATGTCCATCATCATAAATACAAAACAACTCTCATTTAATTCACTTTTCTCCGTGTCCGCTATTTGTACAATTGTGCATCTTCTGCTCTCCCAAAATTTGCGTTCAAAAAAGAAAACCCGAGCTGGAACTCTCGAAAGGCACAAAGATCCTTGCGGTGTCCAAACCCCAAAAAACTGAGAATATATAATAGTTGCCATCGTTTTTCCTTACTCGATATCAAAAAACCACAGTTTCAACACACCGACACGTTTAAGCGTAACCGCAAGTATTTCCCCGAACGGGCAACAACAGTTTTACTTTTTGTTTTGCTTAAATGACTGTTTCGATCAACTCAACTCAACTTTCATTTTCCATTTTTCAACAACTTGATATGTATGCTTTTTTGGTTGTAAAACATTTTTCCGTGGACATTTCGTAACCGGCGTGAGAAAATATCGTTCGGACAGGGGGAAAAACCACGAGTTGCCTTGCAGATATAATAAATACCGTATCATGCACAGTAACCTCTTATGAAAAATATACAAAATTAAAAAGTTACATGAAATTCTTATGCCTACAAAAAACAAAAAAGGAGTGACCTGCTCTTCCGTGTAACAATAAAATAACGGTAACGCAAAACGTAACTAGGAGTTTAAAAAAACCGAGGATGATCTTGACAATGTTCCGCTAATCTCCTCCATTTCCAAGCTCAAAAACACACCTTAATACATATCAATTAATTCGCCGACTACACGCGCAAGTGCACAAAGTACATCACCGAAACAAGGATACGGTCGACCGCTGGCCATCGATATGTCGGCTTCATTAGGCAAACTGCGCAATGTATTTTGGAATGACACAGTCATATGAGGATGATTGACAAAGAGATACAATAGGAAAAGAAAAAAAGATGAAGAAAACGTACGACAAATAATGAAACTCAAACTTGCTCCGACAGCAAACTTTTCCTCTTCAACTTGTTCAACTCCTTATATTTTTGTGAGAAAAAAATCCCGCTCCCTTTAAGATGTGAAAAGTTTTTAAACACAGAAAACAATGTTAATACGCAAGTCGTTACGATTTGCCCCAAGATGCAAAAATATATATATATGCGTATGTATGTATATATATCGCCAAATGTGGCGGAGTCCGCATCGGGTTGATCGCTCAACTCTCTCGCACCCCGGCATAGTAATGTATGAACGTGGAAAAGGTTGCAAAAATACGAGTAACGAGTCGTATGTATATTTAAAATAAGAACACATGCCTACCTAGAGACGCTTTTTTTCTTTCCCTAAGCACAAAATAATGCGGTCTCCAAATATACCGGACGATGGGGAAAGTGGAGGACGAGCGTAAACAACACCGATATCGAAACGGGGGCACCGTGGGCCGATCGTTTCTCGTAAACCCTCCACTTTAACCAACTCCTTTTCCCTAAATACTATGCAACAAACTTCCATCCTTCCGTCCCGTTTGCTTCGTTTCGCGGCGCTTTTTTCTTCTCGCGTCCGCGTCTTCCACCTCCGCCGCCTCAAAAAATGCAATATTCGTCATCTCTTTCCGCACCATCAAATTCCATAGGTAACAAAATTGTTCACTTTTCCTTTCAACCTTTTCCATCTCTTCTTTTTTTCTTTCTTACATTTTTTTCCTTCCTGTCTGGCTCTAGATTTAGTGTGGCATGCGCGCTTACGGGAGAACCTTGCGTGGGTCGCGGATTGAGCTCTTCATTCAGATGGTCGACTTGGAAAAGGACACCCTGAGGTGACTCGAGTCGTTCAGCTGGTAATTGTGCATCTTCTACACGTGTTACGAAAACAAACCATCACAAGTTGTTAATGTTCTTAATTTCTAATTAAATTCCTACCCATTTAGTTTCACATGTCTTGGCTCAATTTAACAGCCAACGCGATTAGACCGAGGGATTCGTCGACATAATTCAGAAACTCAACCATCACGTTTCAACTTACGATTAACGCTATGACGGATTCATCCACCGTGTTCATCTGGATTAATGCCATCTTGCGGTCCTTCCTAAAAACAACGAAAAAGTCCATTTCCATCATTTCTGCATTATTTATCAGCATTCAAACCGTTTCGAACACATACGCGAAGAACTTGAAAGCCTTCACGGTTCCACCGGTCTTTCCGAAAGCCAAGCGGATCTCATCTTCTGTCACGTTTGGCCTACATCAACATCGAATACGTTAGAAACCAACCGAGGCCATCTACTAAACCTCGACCTGCAACCACTCACGGAATGTTGGAAAGATGTAAAGTAGTAGACGGCGGAAAGATGTTTTGATAGTTTTTGGACCCGGGCTTCTTGAATCTGTGCAAAGTGGAATTAGCATAGTCCTTGGTCAGACCGGCATCCTGAAACAATCAAACAGCCGTTTGCATCTACCCGACATCATGTTCATTGTAACGAATGACAAATACCAACCGGTTGGCCTTCTTTCGGAAGCTGGACGGTCTGGTGCTTAGACGGGGTGACCCTGATTGGTTTGGCAAATACCCTGATCTTGTCCAGATGAGACATAGCTGCACACGCCGCATCAACAACAAACAAACAGATCCAATATTAGAATTGAAGAATCGCACTCGCATCACTCTCTCAAATCGTACCTAGCTGGGCCTGGTGCGGCTCAGCCATCTGGATGAGTGCGTTATCTTTTTTATTGAAAAGTATCTTTACGCGGTGCACGTCACCGTAGACACCTACGAGAAGCAGAGTAACCGTAACGACTTAACCGTACTAAAAACACTCTTCGCCATACGTTACAATATTAGCCTAGAATGTGTAATAAGACTATCGCATTTGCAAGCAAGACTATAGGATAGAAATCAGTATCTAGCAACACCACCAAGAAAACAAGGCGAAACCAGTTCAAAAATAAATCTACTTTCTTAACGGACACCTTTCAACATGGGTCAGCCCTTTCGTTATTCGCTTCGAGGAGTTTTGAGCATCGTGCGGACAGAGCAGCTCTAAGAGAGCAATCTCGATGTCCGCACTGTAATTCGGCCTCTGAGGTCATCATTCCCACTCGGTGTACCTTGTACATCTACGCTTTACGTCTAACTCTTACGCTATACGTCCCATGAAGTGCACCGGTTTACGATCAACAACAGGGATGATGCCGAATCGTCACCGTTTTTCATTCAACTTCCAGTTAAACAATATCCACCATTTGTTTTACAAACCACACCGTCAACATTTCAGATTACTCTCCTGTTGTTGACCTCTTGCCGTGAAGAGATAAAGGCAATGTTCCTTTACGAATTTAACTTTTAGAGTACTACATGTCATTGTGCGCACATTTGACCGAACGGTGGTAGGATACAAAACTGTTGCCTCGATCTCTACATCATAAGCAACACCGAAATGGGATCGGTATAAAAATACGAAATATACCAACAGATATGGACGTACACAGGAAGAGCAATAAGGAAATAAATCCAAGACCAAAAACTGGTAGTACAACTTACTTAAAAAAAGCAAAATCATATCAATGTAGTAACAAATAAACCAAACTAAATATAAACAGTAATAATAATAATAATAGCAATAATAATAAATATAATGAAAAACAGTGCTTCTAACATACCAAAAAGTGTAAAGAGAGCATCAGGCGTGATGGTCTAGAAGTGGACAGCGGTACAAAGTTGAGCAGGGGCGGAAGAAGAAGTGGTTTTGATGGTTGGAGCCAGGAGTGCCCGCACATACGAATATAAAGAGGTCCACGGGGTAACAGGGATCGAGGATTAAAAGGGGAGATGGGCAAGAAAAAACAAGGAAATAATCGATAAGTGGTCAATTTTTTTCTGTTTGTCGAAAGTCCAGTTAACGAACGAGATGCTGCGCCACCGAAAAGGCCACTCGGAAAATAAATTGCCATCGTTTAAGCTACCATCATCATCGACTAATAATCGTGGCGTTCAGAGTGGTTAAGTTCAAGTTCAAGTCCAGAAAATAATGATTCAAACGTTAATAATATCTCCATCTCCGCGTTGCCAAAAAAGTTAACAAGAGCTGTATATATGTATAAATAAAATAAAAAGGTGGAGGAGGAAAAAAGGGAATGAACGAATGGAATTGATGAAACTTAACAGCACTCAACCAACCAACCAACACACTGCCCAAGCAATAAATGTTCTACTACAAAATATGAAATATACTTACAAACCACTCAAAAGTAAAAATTAAAATAAAAAATCAATCCATCAACCTCATAACCAACACGCACACATACATACGTACGTACACACGTATTGTGATGTTATATAGATATATATATATATCAAGCTGCCAGGAATTTCAGATTAAGAAATTGAACACATCTGGCCAGGCAAATGAAACTATAATATATATGTACACATAAGACTAAATGAAAAGTAGTTAAGCAAGTCAAAGACACGCATGTGTGGAAAATTCCGAATGGATATGAAAATGTCATGCCTTACTTTTCTAAATGTTCAATATAATTATTATCATCGTTGTTTTTCTTATTAATATAGTGAGGATAAAAAAAAAATATGAAGCCACCAGAAAATTGGAAAACGTGGATCGGAAACAAAACCACGAAAGGGTGATTTGCAGTGAGGAGAGGCGCACACTGACCGACAAAAGGTTTCAAATCAAATATTGCAGTGAGAAGATTAAGGTAAATCAAACGTTCAAACGGAATAAATAAGATGGAAAAAGACTTTATAAAAAGTGACAGCAAAAGGTTTGCAACTTATCGCGCGCCATGTACCTCCTCGTTCAGGTTGCTCACGAGTAGCACGCAGCCTACGCTGTGTTGTCCGTGAAGTCTGATGCCAGCAGCTCCGAGCGCAGCCGATGCCGCAGCCGCGTTGGGCAGCATGAAACTGGCCAACGGTGCCGCGGAGTGGAACAACGCCCTTTCTGCAACACGGCATAACGTTCCATCATCTCCACTTATATTGTTGGTTGGCTTCCGCACACGTCCGACACAAAGGGAACCCCTCTGTTGTATCTTACCTCCAACACCGGCGGTACTGTAGGCGGTCAGCGGAGATCCCAAACCGTGCATCGCCGCAAACGGCGAACCCAGAACTCCCGCAGATCCTATTAACAGATAAAACCAAATTAATAACATCATTCAATTTGTTTTGTTGTTCTTATACACATCCCGGTATAGAATTTATGATTGATCACAGTGCGGTAAAGCAAAGTAATCATTGGAAGGATATACATTATTCCGGCAAAATGTCGCGTAACGCATTACGAAGCCAATTTATTATAACCTTGACACAGCAGCTACGGGTAAAAAAAAATTGCAGCGACTACGCGAAAAACTAAGATCGATATTGCACAAGCAATTCAATGTCAACAGCTCGGGAAGCCGGCGCGACTCGAGATTGAAGAACGGAACCGAATCTCATTTGACCAGCTTGTCCCTAGTGGACAGTTCAATTTAAATACTATAAATAATATAAAAATGCAGCATTTCGGGGTAAATTGTCAATTTATTTTCGTCCGTGCTGAAAGTTTAAACGCGAGGAAAAAACCTACACGATCATCACCAATTGAAGTATTTTTTGGTAAACCATGCTTAATTTAATACTACAACATCAATGTTTTCAACAAGCAAGTAATAATGAATGCAAATTGCACCAGGGGCACCGTGCGTAATATAGATAAATGGCATTCCAGCCACGAAAAACCAATTGCCCGCACGCACAAAAACTTCCAACTCTCTGGCAAAACACATTTGCCACAATCCAATTAGCGAGAAGCCAATTGCGAATTAAAGCGGCAACAGTCTATTCCCACAAGCTGAAATGGGACTTAGATCAGCGCTAGTTATCGCAAGAAACGAGAATGTGATTGCAGGGAGGGTCTGTCTCATCACGGACGTTACATTATTACCTCCGATGGCCATGTCCAGGTTCGGATCGCCGGTCGGAAGCGTGGGGTTGGTGTAGTCGCGGCTCTTATCGTTGTTGTACTTCACGTTTAAGTTGGTGAGTTTCGAGTACTCGATGCGCAATGTGCAGCAAGCGTTGTAAATGTTCTGGCTGTCCAGAGACTGGTTGGTGGCAGCCGACCGAGAGGGAACAACAATTGAAATCAATATTTGCCTTCCACATCAGTGACGTAATGGCAGAGCAACAAACACGCTCACCAATTTGGCTGTCTGTGCAGTCACCACATCCGGATACTGGATCAGAGCTTGGAATGCGTCTGTTCAAAACAAAATTAGACATCAAAATAGCAAGCATTTCAGTCTATTTTTTACGAAGTCACCACTTCGATTCACACTCGTACCTACTGAACATTAAATATTTCAAAATTCCAGTATATTTCCAAAATTATCAAGGACATTTACTCATTAACGTTAACAACACACAATTAATCCTGCACGCAACTGATGAACCAGTCGAGTTAAAGGTGATCTGACAGTGAATCCTAACACAATCATTTTTTGGTGAAAATCGATCCATATAATCACCAATAATAATACCCCAAAAGCTGAAGTGTCTTGATAACGGACATTTCGAGATTTTTGAGAACAATTTGCCGTTGATTTGCTCTGATTGGCCGAGAACGGAGACAGTAAGCCACGCCCTAGCCACCCAATTGGCTGAGAACGGAGACTGTAAGCCACGCCTTCGAGCGGCTTGCGAACTGCTTGCGAGCGGCTGCGAGTATTGGGCATTCAC
>JAQIWR010002788.1:0-10501 GCA_034695945.1 Glomeris hexasticha | reverse complement strand
CATAATTTCAGAACTGAATGTAAATTCTGTTCTGGATGAAAAACGGGTTGCAAATACAAAAGTGTTTGCACAAATTTTAGAAGAATTACGGAACAGGACTCGATCAATCGATGGAGCCAGAAACAAGTAGCCCTATATTTTCTAATACCGATCGTGCGAGCAGCCATCTTGAATCGTGTCGTCATGTGACATCGGAAATTTTCTCAGTGTTATTTGCATGGAAACGGCAGCGATTTATTTTGTTGGTTGAAAAAATATTTCGACAGGAATGAAATAATTCGACCATGGAAACTCAGTGTAAATCGTGTATCCTTGGTTTTGGTCTCATTCATGGTTTTTGTTGGTCTCTTCACACGTGAATTTGATAAAAAAGGTCATGGATTTTTCGAAAAAAGGACATGAAAATCATGGAAAAGTCATGGAAATTTGTTGGATGTTTTCAGTAGACACCCTGTCTGTCGTTGGCCCACAACCAGTGAAACTAGCCTCTACCTATCCCCCTGCTAGAAAGGGGCCACTACCACCACCTGGTAGTTCAGTTGGTAGTTCAGGTAGTTCAGTCAATGGTTGAAAAGTGTACGACTTGGTGGTAGTGGACCTTTCTAGCAGGGGGATAGATAGAGGCTAGTTTCACTGGTTGTGGGCCAACGTAAGTTACAAAATCTGGTTACAAAGTACTGGAGATGGGTGCTGGGATTATACAGGAAGAGGCAGATGAACAGCAGTTATGGGCAAAAACGTGGGAAAGGGCGTATAGATACGAGGAGGGACTGAGAGTAGAGGATAAGAGAACATGGATTAATGTACGTGCAAAGTGGAGAAATGAGGATGAACAATAAGTGATTGAAGTGCAGAATAGAGAGGTGGAAGGAATCATTGATGAAACTGGGAATATCGGAGGAGGGGATCTGGGATTTAGAACCGAGAGGTTGGGAAGTGAAGGAAGAAATAAATAGAGAGGAGGATAGGGGAGCGAAGAGTGCAGCAGAACTGGTTGAAGATATACGTATAACTCAAGCAGCAACCCACGAAATAAGTTGAAGAAAAGGCAAGGGTAGGGTGGAGTATTTAGAAAGTAGAGTGGTGGGAGAGAAGGAGAAGGTGCGACTGGCAAGATACAGGACAGGCACGGAGGTAGGGGTGGCGCAGTATGGGGAGACAGTTATGCAAAGCATGTGAAATAGACGAGGAAACACTAGAACATGTGATTGATGAGTGTAATGAAATGAGTGCAAAAGTGAAGGAGAAGAAGATTGAGGAGGCATTACGAGAAGATGGGAAGGGTCGGAGTTGGCTCATATATAGCAATACTTCATATGAGCATAAGATACAACCTAAATGCAAATATATGTTATGGCGCAATTAGGTTACGTGTTCTTGCACTGTGAAATATATTCCCTTGAATATTATTGCCAATTTTGCGGCCATGCATAAGCTTTCTCCAATTGTTAACATCACTATAGGTGTAAATATGGGTATTTCTTTCAAATACTGAAAAGAAAATGAATGTAGCCGTCTTTTCTATGCCAATGTGGCAAGAAATAAAATACATACATATTTAACTTATGAATATCTCTATATAGTAAGACAACAAATAAGGATCTTCGCATAAAACTAGTTATGTATCCACTCGCTAGATGGCGACACCACTCGCTACATCTCACCTCAATCTGGACCATGTCCAGAAGTAATAATAATAATAATCTCTTTATTCTCAGACCAACAGCAAAGAGCTGCCACGCGACAGTGTGAAACTTAATTATACAGTGGAACCTCCCTATAACAGCACCACAAAGGGATCAATGATTTTTGTCACTTATCAATGTATCTAAAAAGCAAAAACAAATGCAAAATCTTCCATTTTTGCTACAATTATATTTTCTATAAATAACCTAACGTATGTATTTCGCATGGTACTGAATAATTTTGCACTGCAATTCAGTCACCACAACTCCACATTTCTGCCACGTACGTGCACATAATCCCCAACCACCATTTGCACTTATTGCTGTCAGAGGGCGCCATTAATATTTAGCTCAATAGGAAAAGCAGCTTAACCCAGTCATGGTCACATGATGCTGTCTGGACAATTTCTAATGTAGACAGAAATGAAAATGGGCGTTGGTCGACTGAAAAGGAGTGTCTGAAAGCGTCCTAACATAGTGCAGCACTTCATGCTATCACGTGACTGCCCTGTTGCTGTAGCACAGTATCGATCGTATATGTGTACCACGCATGGGTAATGGCCGCTAGAGTCCCTATATACTGTTAAGAGTAGCGACAACTGAAAATTGGACGCCATCTTGTTCCCAAAGTTTATTTTTATGCTTGGCACCGGTTTTCACCATTAAATAACGGTTTTTTCCAAAAACTTCCGAGAACATAAAAGAATCATTGAGTGTCAAAACGTATATAAAACTATTTTTGGTTACGTTAGGTTAATTAGTTTTGTCTCAGTAACGTATAATGTCCTAACTCCCGTAACAGTATTAGGTGCGTTAAAATTACGGAAACAAAACTAATGAACCTAACGTAACCAAAAATAGTTTTTCATACGTTCTGAAACGCTCCGGTTCTTTTATGTTCACGGATGTTTGTCGAAAAAACCGTTACTTAACGGTGAAAACTGCGGTTTTGTGGACAAAATATGCGTCGATACATGTCCATTGAATGCCTGCACAGAACCTGCAGGTTGCACCAAATAATATATAATTGTTATAAATAAATGCAACTATCATTCCAGATAGGTATTTCCGATTTTATCGTAGATTTTATTTCCGATTTTATTTTGGGAACAACATGGCGGACACAAAACGTTCCTGAGTTGTCGCTACTCCTAACTGTATACAGGGACTCTACTGGGAGGCAAAATAGACGGTTACCTCGTGGCCCCCATCCATTCTTATTAATCATCCTTCAACTGAAACAAACTTTGTGGCATAATTGAATGCCCTGCTAATGCCAAAGTTACACGAGGTCCTTCATTCGTTTATCGCACAGTTACAAGTGAGTTTTTGCTTCATAATTAAGCATTGGTTTTTGCGATGTCCATTGGTGGCCGTGGCCGTGACTTTTTATTTATCATCATGACGTGATTGGCGTGGGTTGGGTGGGAGTGGGTGGTACTACATTTAAATGAGTATAATGCATAAGTGTTGCGGTCGAGTTTCGTACCATCTAATTAGTTGGTGAGGTAATTTATCACGGCTGTAGATTGGCTAAAAATACAGACTGCTTGGCAACAGCAACTGTGCAAATGAAGATGGCAACGTGTGCAGTGGTTCGCACATGATGGTGATGATGGATGTGGTGCACATCTCGTTACAAAAACCGCATTCATTATTCATGCTGTTTGCGGATCGGTAGCTATGCGATTCGTTCTCGTCCCTTATTTATTCCATTTGCCAATATATCGATGCCATTCTGATGTATGCCAAATCATTCAATGGTTGCATTGTCTGGTTTCTCATGTTATAGCACGAAACAGTCTTCCTCCGAGGACTTTGACCTTCAATGCCATCTGACAAGCATAGAGTCGTATGCTCAGACGATCCAGTATGCGGTACCTATATACAGGGTGAGTCAGAAATCTGGTTCGTGCCTGTATTGCCGTAAATGAAGTTTGGAGCAAGGAGTTAGAGCAAGGTGTTGTAGTAAGAAGGAGGGCATATCGACGTGTTAGAACGCTCTTCAATGCGTTCCCTGCGTTCCATACTTTTTTGGCGGCCATCATTAATCTTCCGAATGTTCGAACTCGTAGCATTTTTGCCAACATCGATAGTTTATTACTGTAGCAATTTTTGTTTTATTTTGGTTTCCATCACAAGAATTTTAATTGAAATACAAAAGTAATTGTCATTTTAATATCAAAATCATAAATTTTTATTTGCTGTATAAATTCATAAATGTGTAATTTCCTGGATCTAAAACGGAATTCCAGTACATCTCACTATATAACGAGATTAATGATGGCGTCCAATAATGGAACGATGGAATCTACGTGATGACGTCATCACAACACCGCATGTCTAGAATTGTAGGTTTCGATATGCCCTCCTTCTACTACAACTCCTTGTGCCAAGTATGCAGCATGCATGCCATAAAACTGCGATGTCCATGGTTGCAACACATCCTTGCAAATGTCTGCAGCAGGCATGCTGCATATAGATGCACAAACATGTGGATGTTTCACTTGCAGTCTTACTGCATGCATGTGGCAGTTTAAGAAAATTTTTATAGGGGATTTATTACAGGCCAGGCTACTACATGGATCAGGCTCCTTATCGAGAAAATACGGTACTTCATTAAATAAAATAGATCATTAAAATAAGAATAGGAATTTAGCAAAATATTAAGGATTTAAAAATGTGCACCCTATAAGCAAAAATGTCTCACATGACCCATTCCTTGCATCTTTAATTGAACCTACAATGCCTTGGACCAGGTATAACTGAACCATCACCAATTCACTGGCCTGATCATCTAGGCTTAATAATAGTCCAAATGTATTAATTTATAGTTAAAAGATATATACAAAAACATGACTCGCATGTTCCATGTTTAAACACTTGACCTGGGGTCTCATTAATTTTGACAATCGCAATGTTTGAGCCAGTGTAACATATATAATATAAATCTTACTGAACTATTTCTACAGTGGAATCTTTCTATAGCAGCTTTCATAGTGAACATATACAGTATATATATCCCTTGTGTGCCGTTACAAAGGGATTCCCCTGTAAGAGCTGTAGTATACACCCACATAAGAGACCTTATTGATTCATTGGAGCGCCGTAATAGGGAGATTCCACTGGTGTACCGCTGCTACCTACCGATAAGGACAACTACCATTCCTTGGTATTTCACAGAAAAGTCATTATTTTTCATGCTGGTCCAAGGAAACTCGCAAAGGAGTGTATACAGTTAGGTAAGCCAGGATAGCTCAGGTGTTGCTCTTGCGACAAAACTCTGAAGATGTGACTTGATTGAAGTCTGTGAGATTTCGATGGTGGAGCCAAGACCTTGAAGACAGGCTAGGTCAGGTCGAAAATAAACGGGGGCATGCATGAATTTAAATGCGTTCCGCTTCAGACTATTTTATGGGCGACAAGTGCATGAGTTTCTTTCGCTCCATGTAACATTTGATGTTAAGCAGCTTACATATTTGATATCACCAGGGTTGTCGCCTCGTATAGGATTATGGTTTGGATCTAGCAAGGGAGTGTCTATGTCACACTCACTCGTTCATCACCACTGAGCCACAGTCCATCGTATATAAAATCACTGAATTATGTAAAGTTCAGTGAAGGCAGCAGAGGTTTACACAAACTTATATTTATATGTCCATTATTTTTATTCGCAATGTTTGCATTATCAAATCCCAGCTGAAAAACGTTTCAATTAAATCCAAATTCTGTCAGTGAAATGCTGAAGTCATCAATTTTAAGAACAATTTCTTAGTCTTTGTGTGTACATATACAGCATACTATATGTATGTAGCCAAAATATAGTGCATGGGGTTCATATAGTGCAGTATACTGTACAGTATAATGGCCCAAATAAAAGAATCCCTAGGGCCAAATAGCACCTCAAATTCCGCATCAGAATTCACGAGTTGTTTGTTTGTATACAATGCTCGTGGGATACTGGACAAGCCATCCATCACTGTACTTTGAATGAAATCCACGCCATGCATATACTGCTGCAAAAGTCTATTTCCGAGATCATTTCTTTCCATCATGTTGCCAATTTTGTGCACCTCCATACCTGAATAATATTCAGGTATAATATATACTCACATACACGCGATCGATGAATTTATAATAAACTGCTGCCACAAGTAAGTCCAAAACTTGCACCATCAATCTTACTATAAAGGCCAGCTATGCTGTATAGGAACTTGCAGGATCGGTTAGACCAGATGGTTTAAGCATATTACTTTTTTCCCGGCTTCCATTCATATAGCCTAAACCCATATTTTTATTTTGTACAATTTATGAAAAAGCGTTATAATATGTACATATTACAGTATTCCATAAATTAGAGATTATAGATTATAGACTATCATTGCGTGCAATTAAAATTAAGATTAAAATTAAGTTTTTAAATTCGTTTTTAGAAATAAATAATAAACTTGGAAGTTTAATAAATTAAAATGATAATACTGCAGTACGTGTTAAATAAATAATCCATTACTGGTTTTATCAAGTCAGTATTTGCATATATTGCAACTAAACTGACAAAGGCCCATACTTTTTGCTCACCCTGTAGTGTCTTTTCGAGGTATTCATTTTCGAAAATGCTGTCAGAAACACCTTCCCCCATATGGAATCAAATTGCTTGAATACCACACAAACAAGCAAAAAACCATGCTTGAGTACCTAATGCATGACATCATGATGTAACAAGATATCACTTTAACGCCAAATAAAAATTTTTACATACAAACGTCTACTAAATTTAGAACACATTTAAGCATCCACTTTTGGTATGAAAAGTCTTCTTTCCTAAAACAGGAATGGCAAATTTTCGAAGGTCTTGAAGCATGAACATTGTTGCAATTCTTTTCAAGAATGTAGACAGCGCCATCTGGTATTAGTAGTGAGAAACTTTCATCAGAAACTCTTACTTTGGGTAAGGTTCATCCTACTTGCCTCCCCTCTGGGGAGGTTAGGCAGTTCTGTATTAACGAAAAGTCCGTTTGCTTTTCCGCGCCACTACGTGGCGCTGTCGTCGCAGACCAGTGAATAAACGGGGTCAAACCTCGGTCAAATGCATAGCTAAGCCAGTATGTATGGCGTATAAACGCGTTTTCTCCGTTAAACCAAGGTTAAACAACGGCTTTTTCGAAAAACATCGGTGAACGTAAAAGAACCGCAGCGTTCCAACACCTATTTCTAACTAGTTTTGGTTAGGTTAAGTTAATTAGTTTTGTCTTGGTAACTAATTGTGTTGTAGCTCCCACAACAATTAAGTGCGTTATAACAGTTACCAAGACATAACTACTTAACATAACCTAACCAAAACTTGTTAGATATAGGTATTGGCACGCTGCGGTTCTTTTATGTTACCGATGTTTTTCGAAAAAGCCATTATTAAACGTAGAAAACGCGTTTATTAGCTATGCGTACTGTAACATATGTTTAGGCACAGAGCAAACTTTACAGATATTGCAAATTTAGCGATTTTGGAAAATTCAGTTTTCAAATTGAAATTTCTAAAGGCTAAAATACTGACACTATTAATCAAGGACAAAATGAATTAGCAGAGGATCCTTGAAAACCATAAGAATTAATTTGAGAGTCTGATACCAGTAAAAATTGTTAATTAAAGGAGAACTGTCACCCCTTCCAAAAATTTCCTAAATGATACCATCAAACATGGAAAACATGGTGAAAAAAATGTTGGCGAAGTCAGATTTCAATTATAAAATGTTAAAAAAAAGCTATTAGCGATCTAAGAACCATTTTGTAGCTCCGCCCATGTATTCGTTAAAATTCCGTTTGAGGTGCAAAACGTTACCGTAGTGCGATTGTTGCATTGCCAACTGTTGTCCAGATGTCCAACTATACTTGTATTTCAATGAAATTGCCGTGTTCCTTCTCCGAGAACCGCAAACAGACGGATTACGAACGTGCCCGGCAGTGGGCGTTGCCAATTTGCGTGTATGTAACCGGTATGACCAATAGGAGGGCGTATGCGGTTGCATAGCCGATTTATTTGCGTATCTTTGAATAGCAATTGCTCAACATCCCTGCAGCCGAAAAAATTCAAAACCTGGCAGACTATTCTGCCGTCCAAGACAAACTTAATGACACAATTGTCTTTGCAATCAAAAATGACGAAAAATACCCGACAGTTCTCCTTTAAATGCAAATTACAAATTTTGGCGGTACTTTATCTAATTTGAGAAACCTGTATCATAATTGTCTCTACCCATTGTACCCCACTTCTTTAACGCTTATATATCATCGTCGAATTTCGCATTGAAAAAAAACTTAATTAGCCTTAAAATTACATCAATTGACCGTTTTCAGTAAGTACCTCCCATTGCCAAGACAGAGGCTAATGTGAGACAATTAGCTGAAAACAAGTTTTCTCACGAAGGACGCCATTTTAACGGCGTTTTTTCAGCTAATTAATGGCAGAACACTGAAAAAGGTCAGCTTTTAAAGTAGACGTATGAATACAAGTTTTACTATAAATACATTATGTAACGAATTGCAGCTTTCAATAGCATTAAATGAA
Source organism: Glomeris hexasticha (assembly GCA_034695945.1). Taxonomy (NCBI): domain Eukaryota; kingdom Metazoa; phylum Arthropoda; class Diplopoda; order Glomerida; family Glomeridae; genus Glomeris; species Glomeris hexasticha. The sequence continues at coordinate 2,254 of JAQIWR010002788.1, read as the reverse complement.
GGTGAATTGAATAGTAATATTACATAGTAATATTAATATGAAATTAGCTCTAAAGTAAGCACCTATCGCCCGTCATTCTTATTACTAAAATAAGATAAGTTGAAACATAGTAGACTAGCAGGGGTACCCGGCGTTGCCCGGGTCACTTTGTGGGTCCATTAGTCACGCGCCCGGTCCATTAGTCACGCGCCCGTTCGTCCCGCGCATGTCTGTCCCGCGCCCGTCCGTCCCGCGCCCGTCCGTCCCGCGCCCGTCCGTCCCGCGCCCCCTCAGGCTGTGCAGCTTAGAGCTCCGGTGGAATGACTTGCATTAAAGGAGAACGTTTACCCCTTCCAAAAATATCTTAAATGATCCAGTCCATCATGGAAAACATGGTGAAGAAAATGGTGGTGAAGTCAGATTTCAATTATAAAATGTTAAAAAAGTTATTAGCAATCTAAGCTTCATTAACCAGTAGACCAATAGGAGGGCGTATGCGGTTAACGAACCGATATCTTTGAATATAGCGATTGCTCAACATCCCTGCAGCCGAAAAAATTCACAACCTGCCTGACTATTCTGCCATACTCGATAAATTTAGCGACCTGATTGCCTTTGCAATCAAAAATTACGAAACACACCATGACAGTTCTCCTTTAAGTGGTACTTTTCCCTGCCCCCAACTGGGTATACAAGAGCGATGTCATGTAGAAAGTAGCGGAAGCTAAGCCTACTGGCCTTGAGGCAAATACATATCAAGCGGTTTATCACAGAAGCACTTCACCCTCTTTTCAAGTGCATCCATGCACACTCAATTGTGTTTGTGTATTTACTTTAGTCCCTAAACCCTATACAAATTCATCACTTTTCTTATGGTTGACATGACCAAATGTCAACCTCATTTCTGGAATCTGGTTGTCCATATTCATATACACCTTTGCTTTCCTTTTAATCGTCTGGAACGGTCTCCGACCAAGCTATAGAGCAGAATGTGCTCATCTTCAAGTGAATAAGGAGAACGGCTGCAGTTGGTCAAAGAACACAACTAAATGCACAGGATTTAGCCACTCGCCACAAATATACATATGTTATTATACACGACCAAGAAATTGGCATAATGCACCCACCATGATGTCATCCAGTTGTTGGAGGGCTTCTTAGCAATCACCTCAACGGAGTAAACGTGTGACTTCATCAACCAAGCCCTGCTACAAACTGGACACAGATGTTTATAATTTGAAGGAGCTGTTGTAAATAATTACGGTCCGTAATTTTAACTTGTTGAATTCAGCTTGTGACGATGTAATAATGAGATACCGCGTGTGCTGCACAATTCAGCCGGCGAACTGCAGTAATAACCGTTGGTATACATTGTAGTTCGAGGATTTTGAAAACTGGAGCCGGTTTTGTTCATGCACATGACATGGTGATGACCCTAGCATTGGAGTAATAACAGTATTTTAGTTACCTGTTGTTGTCTATCCCAAAGGCATACTTTTTTGCTACCTCTATAACTATTTCTGGACCTGGAATTAGTTATAGAATTACTTAAATATTGTAATAATATTTTATAATTATAAAAACTTACGTGGTTGTAGTTTTCAACTTTATTAATGTAATCAATGGTAAGTTTGATGATTTTTTCTGAAACAGGTACAGGTATATTGGAAATGAAACAACAAATCACAATGTCATTATGTTTTTCGTGTCATACATGACTCAGTTTATTATTTACACGATAGTTCTGCAATGTATAATTCATCAATGATGTACAGTACACCAGGTTCAATCTTTTCAAGCCAATCTGTAATATTAGATGTTTATGTGACATGGTTAGGTATGAATTATGATCGATTAATATGATATGTTATCCTATATATACCTAGTGGTTTTTGGTTTATCCAGGTCTTCTATTTTTTTCAAATATATGTGCATAAACTTCTCCAATGACCCATGTAAATATTGAAATATTTTGCTATAAGTATTGCAGGGTTTAGTTAAAAAAACGGACATGTGGGCCCGCCAGGCTCACACGACATATTTTTTAATGTGAAACATCTTTCTGGCACCATAATTGAAAGAAAAATGGTTTACGTGAAACATCTTACCGAAACGCTGTTAACAAAATACCTAAAAAAACGAAGTTGTAGGAGCAATCATAGACATACAGTGGCGGACAACCGATTAGGGACAAGCTAACAGTTTCCCACTTCCATGCTTGCATTTTCGTTCCCTGAAAAGATACAATATTTTTATAATTTTTGTCCAAAAGAGC
>JAQIWR010002787.1:0-10506 GCA_034695945.1 Glomeris hexasticha | reverse complement strand
TAAATTGCATGTTAACAGGTGGAATTTTTTTCAACGGATTTGAAGCCGAAAAAAAAACCGTGTCAGTTCTCCTTTAATTAAGGGATGTATTCTATATTTGACGGTATGAAATGAGAAGAAATTGCATGCCAGCTGTTTGTAGGTTTCGTAGAGGGCGCTGCGTGTTCCTTGCGCATCGTTCAATTTTTGGGTTGTGGGATAAGCGATTGTGTGTGTAAATTTTGAATCGTTTATTCGCGGAGAATTGATGGATAAGGGCTGTTGGAGTGTCTTTATCTCGGGCAACTAACAGAGACTCGAGTGTTTTTGGCACTGGTGCCATTTTTGGACAAACTCCAGGTTCCCACTTTTTTAACGTCTCTTTTCTGTGTACGTACACTTTGAAAAACATTCACAATTTATTTTTTCAAACATCGGTTTTGCATCTTCAATATGGCTGCCTCGATTCGCCCATTTTCAACAACAGCCTTGTCTGTACGTATGTTCTGCATCACTGCACTTCTAGATGATCTTGTTTTCGATACTAATCAAGCCGTAATTAAACGTGATTGCTCTCTAGAGGTATTTGGGTAGATGGATTTTTGCGCACAGGGATTTTTGACGGGTTGACATGACAAATTCACGTAAGAATTGGAGTTAATGGAATGATAAATTGGTACGTGATTGCGAACAATCGGGGCGGGATTTGTGTGGATGCGTATTAGCGCATTGGGGCAGTTAAGATTGGGAAGGCTTTGGCCAGAGCGCCGCCGCCGTCGCCATTTTCGCCGTTTTGAGCGTGAAAGATGAAAGGTGAGAAGGTGCGGCGCCGCCAACCGAGTTAATCCGGCAGTAAAGCGTCGGGAATTAAGTTCGGCCACCAAATTTACGATGTACACAGAGCTTTTCATCTTTGCGTTCGCAATACGTATATATGATTGCGACAGCGCCCCCTGGCGATGACGCGCGTAAACTTGACTCGCTAGGCGCTTGGCGGCAACCTAACAATACCTCAAACGAGTTTCTCTTCCAAACTTTCATTCACATTTGACTTTAGTTTCTTTTTTCTGCGACGATCTTAGTAATTTTTTTGTCTTGCCAACAACTATGTTTGCAAATGTATACAGTAACGTGAAACTGACCAATCCTAGTTTACTGGCTCCAAAAAGTGGCATTTTTGTGAATGCATTGCACAAATTGCACTATTCTTGCTTGTTTGGTGCATGGAACATGTTGAAAATTCTAATTAGTACATGTAAACTTGAAATATATATTGCATTAATGCCATCTGTAATTCTCAGAATCCTGCAGAATTCTGCGAGATGGAAAAAGTTTCCTGCAAGCAATAGATGGTCTTTCCTGCAAAATTGAGCAGGAACTTTTTAGAATTCTGCCCAATATTGCAGGAAAAGTTAACAATTTTGTGCAGATTTGCCCAGAATTAGGTGTGCTGATACAAATTATTATAGTCTGTATAAAAATTGATCATTCAAACATAGGTATTTGTTTTATGAACCGATTGAGTAACTAGTATATGATTATAGGAAAATACATTTTGAAATGTAAAACCAAAATAGGATATTGCATAACAGATTGATAATAATGAATTATTCAAAAACTTAAATGCCTGTGACCTGAAATGTAATTAGAAGTGAATTTTAACCACTTGAATGCTAGTTTACATGGGAAAATTGAGATGATTACATGTGGCAGCATGGTGGCAAGTTACTCACCTGCTATTCTGTAACATGAAGCGTCCCTCTGCTGGCCAAATGGCGAACTATGTACAACACTCGCTGCGTTTGTGTTCTTTTTTTGTCGATGATATTGTTTCTGAGGGAATTTATGTTTGGTGTTGGCATGAATAAAAATGATTGTGATTTGACGCGGTTTTTGCTGCTACTGTTTCGGTTTTAGTTTCTCATTGTTATTTCGATGTGACGTGAAATGATGTTGGAGGGTGGGTCGGGGGGAGGGGGGCCGGTGAGCGGGTGGCAAGAGGAAAATGTGGGCTCAAGTGCCATAAGTGCCCCGCGATGAAACAACAAACCTGAGACAACAATAGTTTTGGCTTTTGTTGTGTAGCATTATATATTTCGGTGGGCCTGGCGTGACATGACGCTTCAAAAATTCAAAAATGACCACACGTGACCACGTGACACAACAACTGTTTACGTCGCTCGCATTTGCCGCTATTATCTGGCATCTGGCAACTTGAGCCTTTTTTTCTTCTCATGAGATTTTCTTTACAGTGTAGTAGTATAGCATACATGTGCATTATCCTCTTTTGAATAAAAAATGAACGTAAAAAAACAATAGTTTACTTGAAATGCTTGCATGGTCTCTTATTGGTATAGTTACCGTGCAATTTGCTAGCGTAAATTTGCCTGTTATAAATTATTGGGGGAAAGTTTCGAAATTAAGACAATTCAACTACCATTTTGATGAAACTGAGATAGGCCTATAAAATCTTTACAGGTATTGTGTTTTTGTAACTAGGAATTATTTATTTTGCTACATTCTATATAAAATTGAGATTAATTAGTTGAAATAGCCAAAACTAGATATTCTGAATAATCCATCCATGTGAAGTTTATACACATGGTAATTTATATCCGATTTTATAAATAGTTGAAATTCAATTGTTATTTGAATTGCTCGTATAATGTAGTTTATAAAATTTGGTCATCATGCACTTTGCTATATAATAATTCTGATATTTTCTGTTTCAATTCGCAGTCATACATTTAAAGAAAATTGATTTGACGTTTATTTACTTAACTAGGATATAATTATCTTAATTTAGTTTCGATATACATGAAATCAGTCATCGCGGTTCCCAGTTTATTTTTTAAAAGAATAAATATCTGAATTTTCACACGCAATTACTTTTTCGTTTTATTACCTGTATCTGTCGAGTTCATCCTATTCTTTTCATTCACTAATGTCAGTTATTACTGCTGTAATTTACATTCTACCTGTCTTAATACGTATGGTTTTTATGTATTGATTTTTTGCTGTTGCGTCTCGTCTATCGAAATATTCCATGTTTCAAAATTTGGTGACTGTTGTAAAAACCAAATGTTGCTTGAACGTGTAACAAAAGGGATCTACGACTAGTGTAAAAAAAAAACCAATAAAAAACAGGTTCAGTATAGTTTTTATTAATTTTTGTGGTTGGGAAAAAGGTGCAAAGTTTTGTTATTATTGTTGATTTGTCGTCACTGAGAGACTGGAATTTTTTTTTATTTCGACAAGAGAACAATGAAATAGTGTAATACTCAACCGCAAGTAAAAAAAGATAAAAAAAACAGCTTCTTTCCAGAAATACGAGTGGGCGACTTACTTTTCTGACGGATGCAAAAAATAGCAATAACCGGTAAAAAAAGATAGACAGAAAATAATAATAAAAAATAAAAGAGAAATGTGCATTTTTGAAGTTGCGCAAACCCTGTCTGCAAGAATAATAATATAATAATGACGTCCACATGTTGATTTACATATTTTAATATGATTACATGGTACCTCCTACAAGTCTCTTGTAAATATATTTATACAAGGTTTTTCCCGGAAATAGGAAAGTTTTATGCGTGGGCGATTTTATTTGTTTCTATCTGACTTCTCGCTTTTACTTAACTATTTTCAACTTCTTTTTTTAATACTGTCATTATTTGACGAGTTGCCCTTTTTGGCAATATTGCCATTTTTCTCTTTACCCATTTTATAGTTAGTATGCATTGTGTGTCATTTCTGCTAGTAGGAGAGTGCTCATGCAGTTGTGTTTTTTCACCATTAAGTTCATGCAATTTGGCAGTAATTTTACATTTGCATCGCTGTTTCGTATTGTTAATTAGTGCATTGCTTGTTGTATAGGTACGCAGGATTAAATGTTTTGCATCCGTATGTAATATACCATCATGTTGCGCATATTGAGTGGCGAAATGAGAATGCAAGATCCATGCAGCTGTTTGGGGGTAATAAGAAGATGCAAGTTTGGTGGGAAAGCGAAATTGTGTTGCGATTGGGAAGCTTTTAGCGACGGCCGGCATTGACTGTTGCGGGGGTCACGTGATGACGGGGGCCCCGGCCCCCGGCCCAGACGAACGTAGGCCGCAGCCGCTTTCATTCCTTATAAAGCCCGGCTCTGAGTCCGCCCTCCTCCACCCCCACATTTCTTTTAAATCTACTACATTTTGAAATACATATAGTGAGTGAACTGAAAGCGCCATCTAGCGCTCATCGAACTTCTTGTCCAATCGGCTCCAGAACCGCTTCAGCTCGAGCTGTACAATTTATGCCAAACTACTTCATTAAGCATCGTCACACCTGTCCATGCAGAACGAATTGTCTGATGTCATACTTAGCAAATGGGAACTAAATTCAGTGGAATCAAGGAAACTTTTTTACGGAATTCCGGTGGGATGCACAAGGCGTCAATTTTTATATTAGGAAATGGTAGTGCTAAGTGTGCATGATATTGCTAAGAAATGGTGGCAATGAAGAACAGATTTGAATCGGAACTGCATGGTGCCATTTGCGAATGTCGGCCATGGAAAATTGTTTTTCGAATACCACCGAAATTTCTCATTTCCCGGATTTATTAGGAGTATTAGCAGTGATGTAATATCCGCTGGAATACGGTAGTAGCGATCGAGTAGCCGATCGAATCCGGACGGTATCGGCCGGCCAACTATCGTATATAGCGGCATCCTGCAGGGAGCACCAGGAAGGATCTAGGAAGGATGACATCACTACTCTTTTCCCCTTGATGGCGCGCAAAAATAGACTCGCCCGACCGTTTAAAAAGCGCGCTTCTCGCCTTGGCAGCTTACAAATCGGCGCAGCCATGACGAGTAACTGTTGGCTTAAAAGTACCGTGTGTTTTTTCCGATCGGATGGTGGAGATTGATACGAACTTTTCTCTCGTGACAAAATAGTTTCTGGTGTTTGTTGTGGTTTTTTTTGTCCCCGCGATGCGAGCCGGGATGATGGCCATGCTCGCGGCGCTTCTGCTGGCGGAGGCGACACTCGTGCACGGCAGACGTCGGCACAATCCGAGGACTTTGGCAAAATTAGTGAACGACGAACAGTGGCAGAGGATGATGCTGCAGCAGATGGCATCGTTGTCGGGTGGTGGCGGTAGCGGTAGCGGTGGTGATGGTGGAACGGCATCGGGGAATGGGGCGGGAACGGGGGCAATTGGAACGACTGGAAGCGGAACGAGCGAGGAGCGCCGTAGTAACTCGAGTCGAGCGAAAGATGCGATGCTCAAGTCGAGCAAAGATGCTCTGATCGTCACCAAGAAAAGTTATTTGAAGAAAGACTGGTGCAAGACGGAGCCTTTGATCCAACGTGTCAAGGAGGCTGGCTGTGACACTCGAACAATTGTGAACCGATTCTGTTACGGACAGTGCAACTCGTTTTACATCCCGAAAAATGCCAAGAAGGACTTGGAAACGACAGCCTTCAAGTCGTGCGCATTCTGCAAACCGAAACGATTCCGCTGGATTACAATCACATTGAACTGTCCAGGAAGGAAACCGCCGACGAAACGCAAGAGGATTCAGAGGATAAAAAAGTGCAGGTGTATTTCGGAAATGGTGCACTGACAGGAAACTGACGGCAAACTGACAGTCCAATGTGTAATGGCCGCCACTTTTCACATCTTGCTTCTGCACCCAAAAGTGCGTCACATACGTAAAAAGACCAGAACAGTAGAATAAAGTACCTGATTGTTCGAAGTTGGTTGATGTATTTATCGCGTTGTTTCTGTTTCGCTGTAATGTTCTGTATATACTTTGATTTATGCTATAAGTTGACAATCAGGCCCCTCCCCTCTAGTCCTGTCTGTCATTGGCTAATTTATCCAGTGAAATGGCGCACGCACTTCACTTGAAACAACGTAGTACTTTGTTCAATGCGAAAGTGTGATCTCTACGTTGTCTCAACGTTGTACGTGCGTATGATAATTCCCGATATGAGAGGAGCATTTTTTGCATGTGAACAGTAAATGACTGGAGGTGGCAGTGGGTGAAATCTGATTATTAAAACTTAGTAATATGTCCCAGCACAAGCGTGGAACAAATACACGCCCATTCAGTGATGCCAGGGGCATTCTTACGCTGGAACAAATCTCCCAAACTTACTTTGTCAATGTCCTTCCATTTTGTTCGTTTTTTGTCATTTTTTGTCATAAATGGCTTGTGAAGCCAGTCGTTGTAATTATATTATTATTATTCTTATTATTATTATTGCTATTATACCTATTATTATTATTATTATTGTATAACAATTAACGATATTACATTCGTCGCATCGTCAAGAAAGACGGATGGAAATCTGGTCACGTGACGCGTTGAAATTTACAATTTATACATGACAAACGCTCTGATTGGTTGGAATTTCGGAATTGAAATAAAATTATATCGCATATGATTGCGAGATGTACCGAAATGACTGGCTCTTCATTTGTGTATAGTCTATATGGTAAAGTGGCTTTTTTTTATAGTGGGCAAGATGGCCGTCGTTGGGAGTGGTTTTTGGTGGGTGGGGGAAAAGAGAAGGCGTGAATTTTGAGGGCGCCGTCGTGTCCGAGTCTGCCTGCAATTTTTTTTTCTGTTGTTGTTGGGTGGGAGGGTGGGACGGGCCCCCCCCCCCCCCCCCCCCCCCCCCGGCCCACCCACCCACCCACCCCCTCCCCCAGTTGCAGATTTATTTTCTTGACGTTTCTTTTTCTTGATTGTTGGCGGATCCAGTGGAGGTTTAAAAAGTGTGTGCAGGGGTGGGTTTTAAGTGGGTGTTGGCCCACCAGGGCGGAGGTGATCGCCGGACGATGCACTTTATTATTGTCATTATTACCATCGTTACCGTTTCAGTAGCAGACGGGATTATTGCTATTATAGACGCTTTCTAAATACTTGGGTGTGTTGTAGTGGTGTGTATATGGCTGTGGGCAAAGTTACACGCCTATATGTGTGTGGGCATCAATTACCTGCTGTACGTGAAATTGAAGGTGAAACTGATGGCCGGAATCAATTTCGTGTCAGTTTCCACAAACCGAACGCAGAACATGCGCCGTTCACACGCACACCACACAACCAATTCAAACACGTGATTTCTGTTCACTTGTTGTATAATGAATTAATTCCTACGTGGTTGTCAAGTGATTACGGATACGTGCACCATTTAATTCCAACAAAGTATGCTAAACCAACTGCAAACAAATTTCAGTAATGGAGTAAAACTTATTCATATAAAGTTTTATAACGAAAAACAGTTGAATCATTTTTCGAGGATGCACTTCAACTGTTCAGATGAATAAATATCACATTTTGCATATCTCTTCTGGTCAAAGCTTCAACTCAAATTTATTATAAGTGCAATACTATATGGAAAGATATTTTCCTGAAGCTTTACAAAAGCGATGACACCATTTTTTATGAAAAGATAATTGTTATAAAGAATTTACATTAAAAAAGAATTAATTGAATAGCTAACAACATAATCATGCAAAACCACGATGTAAACTAAATAAATCCTGTTGAGATTCTTATCATCCGGTTTGTAATTTACTGTATATTTTTCCCCTAATTTAATTTTTTAAAAAATATTGTTATGATGCAAACCAAATGTTGCATGTAGGTTCATTGTAAAAATTGTGTGGGTGGATGTGAAGATTATTCGCGAGGTTATATGTATTTAGATATCATGCAGTATATACGTAGATATTCATATACGTCTTTGCAGCATGATTTTGTGCTCGGATTGTCATTGCATTGAAATTCTGTTAGCCTCTTTATATATTTCATTTAAATATTACAACCTCATGTTCACCTTGGACAACTCACTTGGTCATTAATATTTCAATTGATATCATCGTCGTCTGTACGATGTTCTTGTTTGTATTGAAGCTGATTAAGCATTTTGGAAGGTTAAATATAACTATTTCATCCTATGCATGTATATGTTAGCCTACGTATTACATATAATCCGACAAATGAGCCGGAAATAAATCACACAAAATTCAAAACCTTACCTCAAACTTTGTATTTCATTATATTTTAACTAAGTTCTCAGGAATTTTCTGTTATTAAATTCAAAACATTTTAATCCGAATATTACATTTTGTATTCAATAAAAAACTAGATTATACATGTTCTAATGCTGCATGTTTCAAATTCTATTGAAATTAGGATTTCTCATGCTCAAATTAATTTTGGGAATAATTTAAATTGCATAATCCTTTGTGGTTTTGTTGAAATTTGGATTATATGGTTGTTGGTGGGAAAGGATTTTTGTCGATTGCTATATATAGTTGTTGAACGTGTTAAAATAGCCATTATCGATTTCTGCATGTGACACATTTCCAATGAGACATAGTTCCCATAGTGGGAAAAAAGTACTTGAGTAGGCCTATCTATATAGGGTATAGAATACATGACGTGATATTGAACACATTGTGATTTGTTTCCATATTTTCCGTCATATTTCCCACTGTGCAACTGGTGTGCGACACAATTTTGTGGCACCAGCAATAAACCATGAATTGGAACGAATACTACTATATGCATGCATGTGTGAATTTCAAGAAAAGAAATGCGGTGAGAATGAGAAAAAGGAGCAATTAGGAAGCAAGTGTTGGTTGGTTTGTCTTTTTGGACGTATATGTATATGTACACACAAGCGTGTGCCGATGAATGAACAGAAAATGAGCTGCCAACAAAAAGAAAAGCAATTTTTCGGCGCGAAACAGACGAGAAATAAAAAAAAAATGCCAACTTCCTTTTCCTTCTCGGAGCCACTAACCCAATTTTGAACGCGTTTTTCTATCTTTTTCTCAGCTTGTTCTTTTCTCCATGCAGCGAAGTACACTTTTTTTTCCTACCCTATGAACTGTTTCCAAACCAGAAATCGTGCTCAGACAGTTCGATAGGCCTAAAATAATTTCGTTCTTTTATTTCTCCATGTCGTGCTAATATCAAACATGACATGCATATGTAATTATTTTGTCCGTCGGTTAGAATATTTTAATGAAGTAGGTAATTTATGACCGTGCGGATATATTCACGCGATTTAAATGTAGATAATTGAAGGGCAACATGGAAAAACGATTCAGCTGCATCTGAAATAAGGATTTACTGCGTATTGAAAATTATACAAAATCGCGGTATATTTGGAAAATAACAGTCCCAAAATAATATACTTTTTAAAGCTATGCAGGGCTGCATCAAGAATGTTATATTTTGCATGTAACTTATTTATCGAGAAGAAGAAAATCCAAAATGTCCTTTAAAATCCAGTGTATATGTCACCGTCAATATGAAAAACAGTCAATTTGAAAAATTGACGTCATAGCACGGTCTTTATACACATATAGCCGTCTTGGAAAGGGCAAATTCCGCATTTTTCCATGCACATGCATTTTTGTAATTGTTTGTGGGACTGTATTACTTTAGCTAATTAGTTTAAGTTAGGTTAGGTTTTTTAACGTGCCCGGCAAAAGCGTCGTAACATAAGTTGATCGTGCTATGACGTCAATTTTTCAAATTGACTGTTTTTCATATAGACGGTAACATAAACATTGTTGAATATTATAAATATTGTTATCGCCTGAAGAACTAACCACGTGGAAGTTGTAATTGCTACCAGGTCCAGTTTGTTACCCCTGTTATGCAATTAATAAATTGTTTGGCTGAAAAGAGTCGTCATAATACATATTTTGGCACCGGGGCTATGTACGAAACACTAATTCATCTCACCTCGATGTGGTTCATTTCATGTTAGATTAGGTTAGGCTAAGTTAGGTTAGCGTATTTTTTGATTTCGTGGTAAACTGCGTTTTGGCTTTTGGAACCAGTGCAAGCCAAGTTTTAAAAATTGTCACATTCCCACCACATATTTCCAAGCAATCTCCACATTTTCGTATATTTTTGAAATAATCGCTTGATTCTGCTAACACTTGTTGTTTGAAAAGTGCAAACCACTATGTCTCATGTGGGCGGAGCAACGTCATGTGACTCTACAGCACCAAAACTCTCGTGTTGCTCCTAGTATCGACAAATATCGAAACTTCTCCCGGTATCGATAAATCGATATATCGATATACATGGGTATGCGGCCAGTGGTTCCGACAGGTAAAAGCTTGCCTTTGAAAATATATTCCTTGGAATGTATTTGTTGTATTCTGAAATGCTTGATGTTGCTGTGCACAGAAAGTACGTCAATAATCAGCAGTAATTTTATGGTGTATTGTATAGAAACGATCTTAAACATGGAAACGATGTTTTATTTTCACACGTTGGCCCATAACCAGTGAAACGAGCATCTACCTACCCTTCTGCTAGAAAGGGGCCACTACCACCACCGTTATTTGATGCCACAATCTACCGAAATGATGAAAAATTAGCTATGCAAGCACTTGTGAATTTCGCGCAACTTTCTTGTTCGCGCGACCTATTGCGCGCAATATTGGAAGACGTACCCGCAGACCAATGCTAGATCACGTGACCAACTATTGCACGTCGATTG
>JAQIWR010002786.1:0-10508 GCA_034695945.1 Glomeris hexasticha | reverse complement strand
GGCGGGATTGGTATGTTTACCAAATTTCAGCCGTGTACGATGTCGGGAAGTGCGTTAAAATGAGGTGAGAAGATGAAAAAAGCAAACAAACAAACAACGCCACAAACTGATACCACGCATGTGCAGTGTAAATAAACTTAGTAAAAATAGTATGTACTATATTTTAAACAGTATGTATTATGTTGGTAGTCAGTTATCCTGCCAGTTTCGGTTGGGATTTTCTCCGGGTTCCCCGATTTCCCCATCTTATTAAGGTTAATCATTGCGAACGTGTAAAGACTGCCCTGGTGGGTAGGTGGCGCATCAGTCGACAAATCGTGTTTCTGAAATAATCTATTTTTATTTAACAGCTGCGAATTTAGTAAAAGTCGGACCACAATTAAACAAACGAAGATACGACCTTTCTCGCAATACCCAGGTTTACGACGATAAGCGGACGGTTAGGCCTACAGCGATTTTTAAATTAGGCGTCATCAAGCCTCATTTTCGTAGATTACATGTTTAACATCTACCTGGCCAAAATTAGACCAAAATGACGTGCTACCTGGGCAAAGACCTTTTACTGTATTAAGCCATTAGCCAAACACTATCCTGTAATTACAGCATGTTAAAGCATACTCAAGGCAAAGGGCCATATATTTCTAAGTTAGGCCACTTGTGTTTAGTTGCACCAAGAGCTGTCATTGTTCCCCAAAGGCCCATTCAAGTACCAATAAGGCCTTTTGCTACAAATTGTATTTCCATGTTTTTCAGCCAATCATGGAGGACTTTGCTGTCCCAGCATATTCTTATAAGAATATGCATGAGCCCATTTTGGGCAGTTTCTGGCTTCTCCTGCAGCTGTGGAGCTGTGAAGTGAAAGTTTCACATTTCTTGGTTGTCTAATCCAGAAACAAACAGGATAATATGAGGTATATACTGTGTTCTTCATCACTTAGTTTAAATGATAGTAAATGAGTAATTTTCATTAGTTAAACATATCTTTCATTGCAACAACCAGCCTGAGCAACGAACTATTTTCTTCAGCGCAATAATTTTGGGGCGCAAACGTCCCGGCCAATCAAAACGTCCACAGCTGCAGGAGGACGCAGTTTAGTTTGAGTGCAGTTCACCTTCATTACAAGCTTTTTATTAACTTCACTTGGATGTTTGGATGTTTGTCAGTATGCCAACGTCGACCTCATTGGTTCATTCGCACATGATCCAATCGTTATTGGTTCATTGAAATAACCCGCCCACTTCTCCGCATGTTATTCGCTAATTCCCATAGCTCCGCCCACCCAACTGACCCGAGCCAGCTGAACGTTTTTCTGCCATTGCCAATAGATGATATTCACCGACGTCACGGATGACGTCACACGTTCGATTGGCGTGACGTCCCATGTTCGATTGGCGTGTCGATCGTCACGGAACGACAGGTGATGGCCGCCATATTGGCATGAGTCGCTACGATCAATGAGGTGAATGGTGAATGGAATACGTTTTGACACGCTGCGGTTGTTTTATTTTGACGGATTTTTTTCGAAACAACCGTTATTTAACAGACAAAACGCGTTTATTAGCCAAACATGCAACCTGCTGGATTCTAACGACTCATGCCAACGGCGGGCGGCAATCACGCGGCATACCGCTGGCGTCACCGTGACGTCATAGTTAAGCCAATGACGTCACATGAATATCATCTATTCACGTCGATTCGTTTCCCATTTCTGATAATACAAGCCTACCGCAGCTCCAATTTCGGTAATTTTGACAGCGTTTCACATGTGCACCGTTCGCTTTTCTCTCCTCAACAGTGACAACATGGATTGGACAGAATTACGACGATTTTTCTGACCGAGCAAGTTGAAAATCCCGACTTCTGAAACTATATTGTGTGCAAAACGTATTGCACGCAATATTCGCATTGCCGGTAGCGACGATTTATTGCCTGCAATACATTTCGATGCAATACAGTTGCATGACACCGTACGTTTTACAGTTTTTGCATTTGTCTCGCATCCCATTTGCAAATCAGAGTCCGCAATTTTGATTTATTGTTTCCATAACGTTTGGAGCGTTCTTGGTTGGGGTTTAATAGGGATTTTTACTGCAGCGGAAAAAGTTTTTAAAAACAAAGTTTTAAAAAAACAAGCTTTTACAAAACCCACCAAAAACACAAAATAAAATTTGAAACCCCCAACATCACTCACAAAAGCTTGGGGCAGAAACATCGCTTTGCAACTGAAGATGGGGGCGGTTGCCGATAAGTGTGACAAAGTGCCAAAAACTTATATAATAAACATGATTGGTGTGATATTTCTGCCCCAACCTTTTGTGAGTGATGTTAGGGGTTTGAAATTTTGAGTTTTTAGTGGGTTTTGTAAAAGCTTGTTTTTTAAAACATTGTTTCTAAATTTTTTACTAAGTTTATATACACTAGACTTGCACGGTATCCGTTTGTTTGATCCCGAAATTTTCACAACTCACTTTATTTCACCCACTTCCCGAACTCGTACATGGTTCAAATTTCATATACATACCAATCTCAATGTCCTCTTTCACCTAAAAATATTTTTAAGTCGAAAAATCCGCTAGATGCGACACAAACTCGCTCGCAAATGTCGAAGCAGCGCTCGGAATCTGGCTGGGGCCGACGCCATATGCAATCAAGATTACATCGAGTTGCGGCGCTCCTGCCAACAGATTTCGCGCTACCGAACTCGCACCTCGTGTCTCCAGCAATAATAAATACAATACGACTACAAACTGTGCCATTTGACGCATTATGTTATTTTTCATATATTAATAAATGATATGGACATGCACGTTTCGACTGACATCGTGGTATGCATAAACTTAGTACCCAAAAAACTTAGTTTTTTCCACGGCTTGTTACCCCGCATTTTTCCGAGTTTCAACATTGCGCCCATGAGACTTTGGGGATTTTTCACGCGAGTGCAATCGTATGAACCCAGGTAAATAAATTATAGCCTTGAAGCCTATATCCTTGGCTTTCAAAAACACGTTAGTTTACAATTTTACAATAAATAGTTTTACGGGAATTAATTCGTTAGTGATTTTTGACGCATTTGGCCCCGGTCTCCCCTACTTTGAAGCATAATATGAATAGTATATGCATGCATGGATTAAGTTTTATTTGTATGATATATAATTTTAAAATTTTATAATACCGATCTACAAAAATACTGTAAATGGAAAATTGAAAAAACAATAATTTGCAGTAGATTCAATTATAGATTAATGTGTGAAAGTCGATAAGGTCAAAGGTCAATAAAACCCTTCCATTAATTTCAATGGGTCATTCATATAGAAAAGAATTAAGGGCACAGAATGTATTATTGGCATCAATGATGGGCAATTCAAAGGTCCTTGCACATGCATGCATGCATGGGTATAGTATAACTAATGCAAATGGTGTCATTGGGTTGCAATTTTGGCATAGACAGGTTTCCACCATTCACAGGTTTCGGTCCTGAATAGTAAACCACGTTTGAATTGTCATTTCAACAATAAATATACATATAGGAACTGACCCAGTCTGTATATAAAAACTGGACAACTTTATCTTTAAAATTTTACAAATAGGCCTATTTCTTTAATTTAAAATAAAAGCAGAAAAGTAAAATATTTTTAAATGTTAATTATGTAGAACCTAATGTTCATATAATTTACCTTGGCCTATACTTTCTAGCAACTTACATAAAAGTACAAATAGGCCTAAGTTTTTCATCATGCATATAGGCCTACTTTGTTTTATTGTTTTGATGTAACATAAAGGTGATTATTGTGTGAATGTAAAATGAATAAAATGAACAATTTTATTGAAATATTCCACATTTAATTGAGTATTTTTACTATATTAGGTATAGAAAGAATTTACATGCAACATGCAACTGCTGTATGAGATTGACGCGGATTGACGAGATTGAAAATTCTATTGCACTACAGCGCCACCTGCTGACAATTTTCTATGTTTCAGTTATCTCAGCGTGTTCACATGCCCTTTGCTATTTTCCATTTAAAATATAAGCCTATAATTTTGTTAAGCATGTATTGTAAAATGTTATAACTTTTATACTTAATAAATTGTATATATACAGTCGATATAAAATTATCCAAAATAGGCCTATTTGAAAATCTTGATTATACTGCAGACATTCTTATTATAAAAATGTATCCCAATATAGTTTCCAAATTATATTACCATTAGGCTAATAAATTTTGTCATCCAATTGTATTTACATTTATACCTACAGTATTTTTATATTTATTTCCAGTTATAGACGCCGCGCTTGAATAAGCGCCGCACATTAATATTTTTCTTCTCTGGTTGGTTAATTTGCATAATAGGCCCAGCAATGTTTGATAAACGTACTCATTTGCATTTAAACAACAGGCTGCGTGTAATTTGTCTGTTGGAAAATCTAAATGGCAACGAAATCCCTTGGAAATCCACTGGAAGGATCAGTTTCAGGTTGACCACGCCCACAACACGCGCCATTGGTCGCCGCGCGAGCGGTATTTCGAACGCGACTCGCCTACTTTTCGCGAAACATCAATAAAAGCATTCCTGGACGAGTCCAATTTGCATTCGATCGGGCGCAATAAGGCTTTGGGAGGGCGGGAACGTTGATAACCTCCCCCCTTATTGGGCGTGGCCGAGGCCGAGAAGTGGAATTCTATACGTCAAAATAAATTACCTAATTTAGCGGCTAGCCTCAGTGCGGGGCTCGCATTGGGTGCAATCGACGCATGGAGCGGAGCGATATACGAGTAGTCGGCGTTTGATATCTGACTTGACGCGTTCGTTGGCCGTTTTAATGCGCGCACTTCTTTTTCGTGGTCGCTGCGCATTGAGGCTAATGAAATAATCCGTGCGCTCGATGTTGATAGGCTGCTCATGCGAGAGGAATTATGGGAAGGGATGTGTGAAGAAACGCCAGATATCGTCGAGAATAAGCCGAGACTTCGGGGGGAATACTGCAGCATCGAGTTTACCACCATCGACCTGAACATCGAGAATCGACGATTTTTTTCTGGTTTGGATTCGCTCAATCGACCAAAATTCGTGTCAAAAACAGAGACCCCGTGCCCATCTACAGAATGGACCACAATGAGAGTGACCTCGACGCCAGTATGGTAAGAAAAAATTGAAATCAATGCTCGTAAAACGTGACTAATATTTGCGCGCTTTTTTGACGTATAACCAAACACGTGTTTTGCGGTAAGTCACGTGACTGACCGAGTGACAGTTGTCGCTGAAAAGCATTTAAACTCTTCGAAAAATGATTTGGGAATGGACAGATTCCCAAATCACAGAATACAGATGAAGTTCATGTCATTTTCATTCGTTGTTATTGATGATTGGTCTCGTGTATTTCGTAATTGAACGAATGTGGGGGCGTAGTTGATAATTTAGCCGCCAGAGTGCGCCGATGACCACACCTCCGTCGAACGTTTCGGCGCGAAATTTGAACGCAAATCGCGCTTCTATTTCCGTTCCGGCCGGTTCCGGCAGTGTCTAGCGGTGCGGAAAAAATAGTGAAAGCGTGGGATTTACTCGTATTTCGCAAAACAAAGCATTAAATCACGCAGCATACTAGTATTTTTCTTATTTGGGAAGATTTATGGGTAAAAGGTTTAACGGTCACGTTACATAACAATGAAACCGAACTTAATTTTCACTCAGTATTTTCGTTCAACCTTGTATTATTGTATATTATTTTGTTATATTAAATTATCGATATCCACATTTGATATTATTCAGAACAAAGGAGGATTATTTAATTCAAGTTGGAGGAAATCCATTCGGGTTGTACTGTAATATATACCCTATCTGCAATTTAATTTTGATTAGGCCTAAAACTATACACTAATATATTTTTAATTAAATGTACCAATACATTAAAATTTAGTTAGTTGGAGGTAATTAACAGCTGGTTTAATTTACAAATTATCATTGTCATGCACTATATATATGACATTAACATGTTTACTTTTATGCAAAATGTGATTCAAAACTAATTTGAAATTGTAGTTTGCATGGTAAACAATTTAACAAAGTTTTGTTGGCATAAATTTAAAGTTTTTGTTTTGTTTTTTTTTTTTGTGGAAAATGCTTCCAAATTTGGCTTGTGTACTTTATTATGTTGGATTTTATCTGATTGAAGGACTTGGGAGCTAGGCAAAAAGTTGAAGGCAAACTTTTAGTTGTGGAGGGGCATGTATGTGGTCACGTGGTTTGCAAGAGGCCCTGCATTGGGTGCTGAGGGGTCCCTGTGGGCTGATGAAAGTTTCGATAAGCATGCCCATTTCGGTGCATGGGGACCCTTTTTTCTTGCAATTTTCATTTTGATGTCCATTTTTAAGGTTCAATTTTTTGTTACTGTAGCTGGCTTGGTTTTAGGTTGTAACTTCTTTCGGTTGTAAAAGCGCTATTAATTCAGGCAACGTTTGGAAAAGGCGTTCCATATAAAGTCGTAAAAATTTTGTCCCAAAATCCAAACGATCTTATAGGACAACATTTTACTTTCCACCCTTCTGTCAATAAAAATGGCTGCATAAAAGAGAAACAAAGTTGATAAGCCTTTAGCAACATTTTTATGAAAAATACGTGCAGTTACTGTAAAAGTCTGGTATTTTGGAAATGCCAATGTCAGTGATAAGGATAAATAAAAAGGAACTTTTTGTGTAATATTTCAGTTAATAAAAAAATTGATGGAATTTTTGCATAATGAAATATATAAGAGAATTCATTGCATCAAATTGTATGGCATTGTTTTGCATGATGTATAGGTACCTATATGCAATACAATGCAGGCAAAGTATTTTATACATAATAAATTGAATTTTTTTACAGTCAACTGTCAAAAATTAAACTTCCAAATGTTCAATTTGTAGGTAGTTATTTTTTATATGGTGCTAAAATTCAATATATAATGCCCTTTACAAAGTATAGTTTTTAATACTGTAAATTAAAATATATAAACAATGCCAATGT
Organism: Glomeris hexasticha; assembly: GCA_034695945.1. NCBI lineage: Eukaryota > Metazoa > Arthropoda > Diplopoda > Glomerida > Glomeridae > Glomeris > Glomeris hexasticha. Next base: position 3,505 of record JAQIWR010002786.1, on the reverse strand, counting down.
TAAGTTAATTTATACCTAATTGAATCACTTTAAACAGCTATAGGCCTATATCCTGCAAATATTCAAGAAAAGTTAATAATTTGGAAAATGTAGCCTATTTGAAGATTTGTTAGATTAAAAATATTGACAATTTGGGGTATAGTTTAATTTGTAATTTGGGGTAATTTAATTTGAAATTAGAGGGTAATTTAATTTGAAATTAGGGGGTAATTTAATTTGAAATTTGTGGCTATTTAATTTGAAATATGGGGTTGTTTAATTCGAAACTTGTTGCTATTTAATTTGAAATTTTGGGCTATTTAATTTGAAATTTACGGCTATTAATTTGAAATTTTGTGCTATTTAATTTGAAATCTATGGGGCCATTTAATTTGAAACTATACTTGTTAAATAAATTATGAAATATTCTGTAATTTTAATTTGTTAAATGATTAGTTTTTTGTTTTTGTTTTTGAATGCCATGTTTGTAACAGATCTATGTCACATATAAAGCCTTCAATAAAAACTCAATTTGGAGGCCACCTAGGTGGGAAAAAATAATATTATTGCATAAAACCTGGTGCATTTGATCACTTGAAATGCGAATTTTAATAACTTTGCAAATGCGTGCATTGTAAACTGATTTTATTGGTCTGTCATCACCTGCCTTATTATTATAAAACCAGTGTTCATCATATACACAATGTGTATATTCTCATTTAGGGTCCAATATATTTTATTGTTCGTTTTTGGCTTGGTCCCTGTGCACGTGTTTAACTGTCTTTGTTTTGTGTTTATCTACTTTTTCTATATGTGTGTATGTGCTCATGTTTGGTGATGAAAAAATAGGAATAGTTGAGTTTGAGTCCGATTTATTGCAGTCCAAAATAATCTTTGGCAATGGGATCTGGATACAGTATGTGTGTTTATATATATTATATATATGTAGACTATAAAAATACTGGCGATTTCCACGAATTGAAATGTCGTATTCTTGATTTGTTTGGTCTGCCGTAGATCTGTGGATGAATGCCATCTAAATTAAGTCAGGGCAAATATAGAATTGGCCTGCCATACTTTAGCAATGACGAAATGCGGCCAAAATTAAGAGGGCCACCCTCTCTAAAAGTGTTAAAATCTTTTGTGTGACTTATAATAATAATATTAATAAGGTCGACATGGGATTATTTAACAGGTTTTCGAGAGAAATGGGTAAAGTTCACTGAATAGGGTTTTATCATTTCAGTGGGATTAATGTCAGACGAACAATCTACAAAATCCCATTAAAACTGTTAATTGTTACTATAAAATAGGGTTTTTTAGTGGAAATATTTAGCATTTTAACATAGCATTTGAACGAAGGTAAAATTTAACAAAACAGTGGAATCTCTCTATAACGGCACCCCTTATAAAAGACACGTTTTATCCTTCATTGGTGAATTATAATGCATATAATTGCACCCCATATAAGCGCATACCCTTATAAGGGATACGAACATAATGGATCCATTGGGGTGCCGTTATAGAGAGATTCTACTGTATACGTAAATAAATATGTAAAATCTACAGGTGCAGATTGTTGAAGGGAATATGGATTTCTAAAAGGTTATATAGTATATTGATTTTGTAATAATTTCTGTTTTGGTAATATAGGCCCTATGTAATGAATTTGACTTTTTTTTAAAGACAAATTTTGTAGTTTCTAATGTAAAATTTGAAACCTGTTCATAGAAACATGAATGGTATGAAAGTACGAGTTTGTAAATTATGAGTTTGTTAATAATTATTGTATACTACCTTTGTTGTGTTTATTTTACAAAGTTTTGTGATTGTATTTTCATCATTGGATATTTTGGCAAAATGATGTCTAAAGTTTTTGAGTAAAATTAATAGGTAAAATTGGTAAAATGAAAGAAATTGTAAATGGTGCACCGATGTTTCTAATTAATTGTTTGCTATAATTACAATAAGAATAGACACATGTTGTAGCTATTTAATTGCATTATGTTGGGTTGGAGAGTTTGAATTATTACTTTCCATGTTGGGGCAAAGTTCAAAGTGCACATATAATAACGTCATAAAATATATAGGGCCTACTCTCATTGTAACTTGTACTTAATTCCAATTGAGCTTTGTTATTTTCAATTCACAATATTATTTTAGAATATATAAATACATAAATCGTAACGAGTTTATAGCATTGTTTAATTGGTGATAGTATTTGTTAATTAACTATTTAAGGATTTCGATATTTATCGCCATTTTGTTTTGTGTCCAAAATGTTCAACATTTCTCATTATTTTGCGTTGATAAATTATATGTTTCAAAATGTGGTTTCTTATAATTTGCAATACATGTATGATAATTCATAAGTTGATAGACAACTTTCTTGTGCGATTTAAATAATTTTAATGATTATAATCGAAATTAATAATGTAATAAATAGAAATATAAAGTCAAATGTTAAATAAGAATTTCCTTTAGAGCCAATATTATAAAGTTAAATACTTTTTCCTGTCAACTTTGAAATATTGAGTTGACTGTGCACAAAACAAATTTAATGTATAAATATAATTTGTTAGGATTTACACAATAAAAAATATATTTTTATCCCAATTAATAATTAGAAATTAATGATTACAGGGTGATGAAATTTAGATTTGGATCATGCAAACTAATGGAAGTTTATGAATGATAGGATTTATAGGTTATTAATGTATTTATGTTGATTATAATGTATAGTTTTGTCCCTTAAAGGTTGGAAAATAGCCTGAAATAAAAGCCAATGGTTTTGCTATCCCCAAATAGCCATCCAATAGGAACGGGTGACAATCGAGCTTTTATGGACCTTATAAGACTTATTATTTGCGTGGCCCTCGACTGGCAGCCAACTTTGTCTATTTCTGGATGCATGTTTTCTGACCACTTGGAAGTGGGAAGAAAACCCTTGGTGAGTCGCAACCGGAAATTCGTTATTTCACGAAGCCTGTTTACACTTGCAATCACCCCTCAACTTCGCTCGATGCTAGCCTTGTTTGCACGAAATTAGCCAAAAATAGATTCGTTAGTATTGAATAGCGAAGCAAGTGCTAATTGAATTAGCTATATCGAGTCACGCCCAGCAGTGCCCAAATGCAACTTAATTCATTAAATGTTCACCACCTATGAGAACACCTGTATAAAGTTACTACACTAACACATTAATATAATAAACTTCTTGCAAATTTCTAAACTGGGTAAATTTTATAATGAAATCACAGATCAAGGAATTAGGGAAGTTAATGATAAATATAATGAAATTGATAAAATCAGGGAAATATGGAAAATTCCATATATATAGTAAAAATAAATGTAAATGGAAATTAGGAATTGGCATTTAAAGGGGCACTGCACGGCCAAAAAATTTTTTTATAGAAAATTGTATGCAGAAAAAGAATCATTTCTGCAAATTCAGAATATTCATAAACCCTACCGTAAACAAGAAAACAAATGAAATGTGTAAAACGTGGAGGCTGACATCTTGATT
>JAQIWR010002785.1:0-10508 GCA_034695945.1 Glomeris hexasticha | reverse complement strand
TGGGAACCCTGGATAAGTTGGATTTGTAAAGAAACACAATAGTTTTTATGAATCTCTAAAACTTTCTAATTAATTTGCCTTACCCTAAACATCAATAAATCGGCAATATTTCTTTACAAATTCAACAGCTTAAATGTGTTCAATACACAATAAATTCGGTGAAAATATGTTAGATACATGATCAATATGGCTTAAATGCGTTCGGAATGCCATAAATGTGTTCGATACTGCTGGAATACGCTCGATACGCAGTCGATACGGCTTAAATGCGTTCGATACATGATCGATACAGCATAAATGTTTTCAATATGCGATGACGTCAAATGACTGGACTCCGAAGCGCCCAATGAAAATGCACAATACGAGGGGGCGTCACCGATTGCACTCCCGTCATGTAAACGGTATCGATGACGTTTTACTGCGACCCTTCACAATTCGTGTCGACACTACCTCACGATCGACATGACTTGTAAACATAGTAATGGTTGGTCGTAATGGTGTTATGCGATGAAGCCGATTACATTGGTTACACTTATAGTGCAATGCCTTAGATGAATATGAATACTAAAATTGTACGTACTAATTTCATTGCTTGACAAGTTAGTTGGTAAATGCATCACATATCTTTTCATGTGTTTTTCAATCTGCGGAATAGGTGCTTTCCATTGCAGCCTTCCTAAAGCAGTTAGCAGATCTTGGACAGTGCATGTTGAATTACGTTCGCTCCAAATCATAAGCATGTGGTACGCAGAATCAAGGAAATCATGCTTGTATTCTCGTTAAATCTCTTTTAATTTTGGTTCCGGTATTTTCAGTTCTCTTCCCAATTTATGCCAGTATTCGTCTGCCAAGCACTTTGATATAATCCACGTCGTTTCTCCATCTACCTTTATTTTCGTAATATTTGGTGACTTGTATTGAGACATAGTTACCAACCCTGATTGTCCATGGTTCATCTGCAAGGTTCGACACTGTTAGTAAAAGCTATTACATTTAAAGCACGAATTAAGTAAAGATCAAAGTACAGTTTTTATCCCCTGGATACTTTATGAAATTGTACTATCCCAGTAAGCACCTCCCACTCCCAATATGGCCGCAAAAGTGAGGCAAAAGCTGGAATCTGGTTAGCAGAAGACCAGTTTTGTCACATCATAATGTCATTTTGAAAATTGTTTCAGCCAATGGTGGCTTACGTGGGATAGGCCAATGGTCAATTGCACGCCATATAATGGCACCCTTTGTAAAAGCAGTTGGCTTATAGGAAACACTTTTGTACTGTTTTGATCATTGTCATAATATTTGACCCCTTGGTTATAACGTAAACTCGGTTATAGCAACAATAATTTTGTGGTCCCAAAGATGATGCTATAACCGAGTTCGACTGTATTGTTTTGGAAATCTATATATGAAAACATTACTAATGGCCTCTAGCAATATAACGTTTGGAACTGTATTGGAATTGTGTTAATGGCGCCACCTGGCGAAGTACATCTGCAAAGATCTCTTCTGAAGTGAATAGTTAGGAGGAGCAGCCATAGCTTTATGAGGGTCCCTCTCCCAACTAACCATTCAACTTATTTTTGGCATTGTGAGTAATTAGTATGCAATGAAATTTTGATACTTATCTCACGAATTATTTCTCTTTACGGCACTATCTCGCCCACAAACACAGTGGGAATCGACCAGTGCCCGAGAAATTGTAACACATCGGGTTTTTCAGGCAGCTGGCGAGGCCAGAAGGCCAAAACATGCATGTACTGCCATAATTTCTCAGGCGCTGGTCAAATTCCACTGTGTCTGTGGGCGAGATAGTGCCGTAAGGAGAAATAATTTGTAAGGTAAGGATAAAAATCTCATTGAACCTTGGTTTACGAACGCCTTGGTTCACGAACAATTTGTTCCTCGAACATTTTTACCATATAGCTATATTAAAAGGACTACATGCACAATCACGTGACCTCGCTGCGTTGCAGCATACGACGTTCAATGATGAGCAAGAAGCCATCTTGGGCAGGTATTTTACTGCCCCTTATGGTCAACTCTTGCTTGAATCGCGTTGTAAAATGGTGACCAGGACAATTTGACACCGCAAACATGATGCCAGACAACTTGAAACCCCTCGGATAATCTCATGCTAAGTGCACCCGCCCAAGATGTTGCTTTGCTCGTCACGACTTGGAACAGCTCGTTGCGCCTCTAGTTCTATTTATATAGCTCTATAGTATTCACAAACAAAATTTTGGCTCCCGAACAAGAAGTTTGTCAAGGGGTAGTGAGTGTGAGCAACAAGCGAGCGAGCTCCTTTCCAATAAACATCATTACCCTTAAAGGTGAACTGACAGGTATTCCTAACACAATCATTTGTTTGTAAATATTGATCAATATAATCACACATAATCATATCCCAAAAGCTGAAGTGTTTAGATAACGGCTATTTTGAGATATTTCAGACAAATGTTATGTTTATTTGCTGTGATTGGTCGAGAATGGGTAACAGTAAGCCACGCCCTAGCCACCCAATTGGCCAAGAATGGGTAACATTTGGCCACACCTGGCCTTGATTGCGAACGGCTTGCGAGCGGCTGCGAGTATTGGGCATTCACTGTTCGCCTCATAGTCGCAGCCGCTCGCAAGCCCTCGCAAGCGGCTCGCAAAGCCAGTATCGTTCGGTAAAACGTTCATAACGTGTTTGTTTCAGTTTGTAATCGATTTCTGCTTGCACAAGTGAAAAAGGGATACAATAACTACTTATAAACCGTTTATCAGGGTACTTTACAAAACCGTGTCAGTTCACCTTTAAGCTATGATTGACTGTAAAGCCAGTTGTCACTGCTCATTTTCTCAATTGATATCCACATTTTTACCTCTATATACATATATATCCACAACATCCAAACTACATTAGGCCTACATCTCTTCAATAAATAACAATGTCATCGCCACCAACGATTACTCCCAGTTGGAAATTAAATGTCACATACAATGTACGTGTTACATATATACAGTGTGGTCCAAAAGTCCTATTCCCGACCTAACAATTTGTTAACGGTGACAGATATTCGAATTCTGCTAATGGGAGCAAATAGGAAGTGGCCATGGCGCTTTCGAATGGCACCCGAATTTGTGACCTTTGACCTTTCCTTAAAGGTCATCTCGTCTCTAACTTTTAAACCGCTGTAGTTAGAGACAAAATTCCAATTGGAAAGTGAAAGAGGACGTCAAATACATGCAGAAAAGTATTTTTCCACTATTTAGGAGTACCAGTGAAATGGGAAATAAATTAATTATGGATTGAAAATGCTGTGCAAAACGTTCGAATTTACATTATGAAATTCTTTCCACCTGCAAACAACTTTTGTCTATACTGCGTTTCATTAGAAGGAACGAGTTTTGCACAACCCCGTTGAGTGTGTATCAATGTGCCGTAAGGAAAGATTTATGTCCCAGTGAGTGATGTCACCGCTTGGCGATTGGCTGCGCCACAAAGTGACGCCGGCGTGCATGTATCTCATGAAAACCCCGGACTGTAATGCGGTCGACTTCCTCGTTGCTTCTAATGAAACACAGTATATAAAGCGTAGAGAAATTTTTGAAATGTGGGGCTTGCTCCAATATGCATAACATGCACTACAGTGAAGCGACGCCTGATTTACTTCGGGGTGCAAGTATTGGCCCGCTTGCCTGTATTGTGAATGAACAAGATGAGCACAAAGTAAAAATACATCATCACTGTTCCCAAGTTTCACCAAGAACAATGTCAACTGTGTATGAATCCATTAGTTATCATGCACAACTGTCTATAGTATTTTTCAAGGTAAGAGCATACCATATGCCCATCCCCGGCACTTTCGGTAAAACGCTTATAACTTTGTTTACTCTTTTTTTTAATAGAATTTTCGATTGTCCCGTCGTTATCAGGGACACAATCACTACTTACACAAGGATTATCGTAGACCCTGTCAGTTCACCTTTAAAGAAAGATACAGAATTTTTATCCACCCTGCATATGTCCATATTGTGCTGTTTTCAATTATATTGATTCCCACTGAGTTATATCAGAGCAAGGTATAGTGGGGCTCCAATGGGCTAGCTTGCAATAGATTTTTCCCAAAGGAAGAGAGTTATGATGACAGAGGTTACAGGTCTACTATGGCAAGGGTTGAGATTAATGTTCGCAATCGCCAGAAAATAATAGCATATATTATGATATAGGCTTTATATCTTAATAGACTCTGGAAATGGTCCAACCAGGATAATGACCCAAGCAAATACTATATAAAAGACTGTGGCTTTGTTTCTTACTTCAATCAAAATTACACGACACAAAAATCGGATTTCAGTGACTTCTTAATTTACCGGACATGAGCTGCCCTCCTAGTATATTCCAACATCCCTCAAACACTTGAATATAAATAACAATGAACTTTTCCAACATATCACAGAGGAAATGAACAAAGTCTGCTCGAACATTGGATCATGCATCACCACAACCGTGAACTCTGGTAATCCAATTACTTATTTTTCATATTCATGTTGAAAAGTACAAAAAAACGGGACATTTACGTGTAATCTTAGTTCATCAGTAATACTCTACTCATATATTTTAATAGTTCTTACACAGACCTCATTTTGCCAACATGTAAAAGCCTCATATTTGCAACCAAATAAAACGGGTGTGTAATCTGGCAATTATTTCGTTGGACTGATATCATTTTATCAGTTTCCTGTTGCTGCTATATGTAGTCGAGGCGCAACACAATTTACCATCGAATCAACAATTCCCAGAGATTGCTGGAATTGCTCCATCAGCTGATATTAGAACTCAACAAGAAGCAGCCAACCAACTTTTGAAACGGCTTTTACCCGATCGTCACCGACAATTCATTTTGATTGTCGACAACCGTGACCTCGACGGATACGACTACTTCCGAATCGAATCATCCAATGTTACCCCTGCCAAGGTATACCTTACAAGCTCATATAATGCAAACTCAACCATACAGGGTGATTCAAAACTCTCCGCAAAAACTTTAGGAAACACTGAAACGTACTGTTACATGAATGCATGTCCTCACGTGTCACCCTTTGGTGATAAGTGCATGGTCAGGTTCTTTAAGGTACGAGTTAATAATAATAATAATCATCATCATCCAGATGCTAAACGTGTCCTGTACACACATGCATAGTGTTAACCTGGGATGTGGGGGGGGGGGGGCATCTTCAACTATCTTTTTCCCTAATTTCACAAGCAAGACTGCTAACCCGCAGTCCGTACACCCATATGGGTGCACAGCAAGCATATTTAATGCACCAGTTTTAAGGGCCCACAGCGAATCCCTAAGAAGAAATTCTAGTTAATTAGAAGACGGGGGAAACCGGAGAGCCCGGAGAAAACCCATCACAAGCTGGCAGAATAACTAGAAAACTCCTTTGCACATGCATGTCCCAGGATAAAACCTGGGACCAAAGAGGTGCAAGACGAGTGCTGTATAACAACTACACCATCAGTTGTCCCACAACCCATGAAAGTTTGTACAGAGAGATTTGAATCACCCTGCATACAATTCTATGGCGGGTAAGTCGAAAAATATCCACAATAGGTCCAAATAACTGGAACAACAGGAGTTGCAGCAGTATGGGGATTGCACAATTACCTGAAAGTATTCTGCAAGGCACACATTTCCTGGTCAGGGGATCAACTGGACCTTCCAAACAAACTACCCCTTCCATCAGTTCCAGTTACAGTGCATGCTCTTGACCGTTTCCGTTATCATGAAAATGTATGCACGTTGAGCTATTCGTCCGTTTGGTGGTCTTGGGAGCGATGGCAGCGAGAAATAGATTGGATGGCTCTGCAAGGCATAAACATGCCACTTGTTGTTGATGGACAAGAAGAGATCTGGTAAGATTGTGGAATTCGTCCTTTCGCTTATTTCAAATACTATATTGCTGTCTTATAACACAGGTATCGCGTGTATTCCAAATTGGGATTAACCGATGATGACTTGAAATCATATTTTACTGGTCCAGCATTTTTGGCCTGGGGAAGAATGGGCAACATTGACGGATGGGGTGGGCCACTTCCATCTAATTTCCGGCGTTATCAGTTGGACTTGACAGTACGTGAACTAAAATATTGCTTGTGCGCGTTGAATTTGTAGAGTGAAATCGTAAAAGTTCAAGTTAAACTTTCACTTAGCGGAAAATTCTATTACAAATGAGAAACCTGGGAATGACACCAGCCGTGTCAGCATTTTCTGGGCATGTTCCAGCTTCCCTGGCTAGGGTATTTCCTTCCGCACGTACCACTCAACTTCAGAGTTGGGGTCATTTCAAGGAACCGTATTGCTGCACCCATGTTTTGGACTTCGACGATGCATTGTTTGCAAAAATCGGCAAAATGTTCATTGAAGAACAGGTAACGTTAACAGTAATCCATAGTTGATTTTGAGACTAATGAACTTTAATTTTAGACAGCTGAATTGGGCACGGATCATATTTACAGCTGCGATACGTTCAACGAGATGACACCGCCGACAAATGACACGGAATACTTGTCGAGAAGTGGACACGCGTTGTACAAAGCTATGGTTGATGCTGACCCCAATGCCATTTGGCTGATGCAAGCTTGGTTGTTTCGGTCATCGTTTTGGCAAGCTCCCCAAGTTGAGGCCCTTTTAACATCCGTTCCTATTGGACGTATGATAATATTGGACTTGGAGGTAAACACACCTTCAGAATTAACAATATGTTAAACCACACTATCTAAGCTGTTAAATGCACTAGTCAGCCCTAATTGCAGAATAGCAGAATAGTCAGAGAGGGACAGCTTTTCCTGAAACGTCCTCTATACAGGGTGATTCAAAAGTCCTTTGAACCTCTTATAATTTACAATCCGTGCGCAAATTGTGTTTGTTGATAAATGGAACATGATGTACAGGCTATGGGCTGTTCAGTGGTGTAGTTATTGTCAACCAAAGTAATTTGGAACATGCCGTTCGAATTTCTAAAATCTTTATTTTCGAAAATGGATAGGTAGTTTGAATAGACCACAGAGATATATTAGTATATTTCTCTATGCAATAGACCCATTTCATGACTGCGCAGTAGAATTAGCTGCGTAGTTCGATTTGTTTGGTGCGCATGCGCACTGAAGACGATCGAATGTACGACTGCGAGAAATAGGTTTTAACACACAAACACCAGTCATCTCACACGTCTGCCAAGGAGTTAAGAGTAGAGAGGAGGCGAAATCCAATGCTAACTCCCGAACAACCACCTCGATACGTGTCCCATGGAGTAGGCGTGGTTTCGAACGCGACTTTAGGCTGTACATTCCTATGCCTTTGCTTTAAAATGGCGGAGTAAATAGAACGATCAGTGAGTACAGGATGGGGGTCGATTCGGCTATCTCGATTTCGCCTCCTCTCTACTCCTTGCACTGAATTTGTGATCGCTGCACACAATTGTGTGGAAACTTTTTCTCCTGGGTTGTAATGTTTTCTGAAAATTTCCTGTAATGTAAAATGTAATGATTAAATATCAAATTGGCAAATAAAATAAGATAGGCTAACTAATATTGTTAGGTTTGAACATGTACGTTTTGTTTTCTTACCTAGGAGAAAAAGTTGTGAACAACTGTGCACAATTTCAAAAAAAAACTCTCAAACCATTTGTGCACAAAATATTGTGCTTGTGTACGTTTTGTGCACAATTGTTTCAAATTGTGCAATAAAATTGGTTCAAGTTTTGTGCGACTTTGTGCAAATTTCGCAAAAAATCTTGTACACAACTGTACACAATTTTTTCTCCTGTGTACCACAGTTTTTGAAACATAGCAATGCTATAATTTTTAGAGTATATGCAAAAAACACATTTTTATGGCTGCAGCAATAATTTCGAGATTCCTACGGCCCTGCAATGTAAAGGTGGAAAAATACATGTGAAAAAAATAAGGCATCATAAAGTGGGACAGTACCTGTTTTTGACGAATGGCATTTGGTTTCACGGTGGCAAGGGGTGTAGCTTTACATTGTTTGCCACTATAGTAGGCGGAGCCTCACTGCATTCAACTTCGTTGACTGCGGGTTGGTTATTGGCATCATCTAAAACAAGAATGGTTTAAATGCGGGTCGTAATTTACTTCGTTTTGTGATAAACTTATTAATTTCCACATCGTTATCACCGTCAACGAACCAAGCTGATCTAGAGACCCAACGATCCAACGCTTCCCTGGCAACTTTTCCGCTCCACGACCGTTGTGCTTTTTCCGAGTTCACCCGTTCACTAAATTCAATTCGGGAAATGAGAATATCGCAGTTAATAAACATAGCAAACAATGTAGAGAATCACCTAGCAATTACGAGTCCGGTGTTAGCGGCATTTCAGCAACTCTGCGTGCTCCGTAGCAGCAATTTACTTGCTGGCGTCTTCATAGCCACACGTCTGCGACGGTGGCTCCTCCCAGCCACCGAACGAGCGATCGGCGACGGCAGTGCCCCCATGTTTTTTCCAAATGCTCCGTGTGCGACAATCCAAACTTAATGCCTTCCTTACTTGTGAAATGAAATAATAAAAAGCTCTCCCGCGTCGATTTCCCGTCGCTTTTCTGCACATGGCAACTGTCGATCCGCTCACTCGATCCGCAACATTCGATCCGCAACACGAGCGTCGGCGACGCTCCGCTTTTGCAACTCCAGAACCCAATAAACCTCCGTGACGCCTTATTGCGGTAAGATTTGGAAAGATCCGCAATTCGATTGGAAGTTTCATATGGCGGCGAATATTGATTGGTTAGCACGCCATTTATGGGAGGAGCCTGTTGTGCACAAACAACCGCTGACGTCATTTCTCGTTCCTTTGCTGTGGAGTTCCGATGGCGACGTATCGGCTTGTCCAGGGTGTCGGCGTCGAAGCATTGGTCGGAGAAATGTGGAAATATCGTCGAAATTCAACGATTGGAAAGCTGTGTGAGTAACTACTACCTTCCTGATATGTCTCTACGTGCTCCTACCTATGTTCCGGTCCAGATTGGTGAGTATTGATTCGGTTTTTAACAGGGAAATACCGAAATTTTGTTGCTGCGTCACGCGGTCGAAATGCGATCGTGCGCAACTGTATTGCGCGGAAACAAAGGGGTTGCAATTTTCTTGCAAGCGACGCGGGTTATACATACGAGTGACGTCACGCGGAGTTGCGTGCAATGTGAACATCCGCAATAAAGTTGCGCGATCGCGGTTTTCGTGGCATTTTGCATCATTTATTCATTTGCCAGCTGCTATTCATTATAATTATCGCACAATATAGCTTTAATACATGATTTGTGCGTTCAAAGCGTGGTTTATTGCGGACAACGGGAATTTTGGACAGATTTGGATAAAAATTATGAGTAGATTGTGTACAGTGGAATCTCTGGACCGGCGCCCAATGGATGCAAAATTGTGCCCCTTGCAAAGGTATTCTTCTACAGTTTGCACTCTAAGGTGATTTCGTAACCAATAATTACGCCTCATAGCAAGTGCTGCATTTTTTTATTACTTAACTCCATATGTAATAGCGCCGTAAGATTTGTTCTTGGGGATAATTCGTAAATGACGTCTTCAAGGTTTGGTTATGTTACCACTCACCAGTAGAAAAGATGAATTAAATCTGCGCATACACAATTTCATATAAAATAGTTATTTTATGGTGTACTTAATAATATTCAGGGTTTTATAAAAACCATCGTAAAAAAATGGAATGCAATCAACCTATCCCTATAAATAGTGAACTTTTATCCCTAAAGAAAACTCACACACGTCGTCAAAATATTTTATTGCACCATAGATTTCTTTTAATAGTTTTATTTGTACAAAATAATAACAAAACAATAAACCTTTTCATACACACAATTATGTATTATAGGGGAGACCGGGGCCAAATGCATCAAAAATCAGTTACGAATTAATTCTAGTAAAACTATTTGCCGTAAAATTGTAAACTAACGTGTTTTTGAAAGCCAAGGATATAGGCTTGAATACTATAATTTTTTTACCTGGGTTCATAAAATTGCACTCGCGTCAAAAATCCTCAAAGTCAAATGGGCGCAATGTTGAAATTCGGAAAAATGCGGGGTAAAACCGCCATTAAATACAGCAAGGTAGTCGTTACGATTTACAACTCCAGACCTATATTATATTGTTCTGACTATACTGAATAACTGCAGAAAAAATATTACAGGGAATTTTTTTTACACTAACCTGGCCAACTGATGGTTTTCATCCATGTTGCTTCGTTATACAGGGTGAACAAAAAGTCTATCATTTGTTTAAATATCTGCAAAACGGTGAGAGGTAGCTTTCTGAAAGTTGAGTAAGTAAATAGGAAGTGGCACGGGGGAATTCCGAAAATCATATCGCACGTGACCTTGGACATCATGTTCAAGGTTTTTCAAATGCTATCTCGTAAACCGTTACAGTTAGGGCACTAGTCCCAATTTGAAAGTTGACGGCAATAGTGAAATTAGTCTA
>JAQIWR010002784.1:0-10510 GCA_034695945.1 Glomeris hexasticha | reverse complement strand
TAATAACTTTTTTTACTAATTTTCACAGAAATTTTGTTGCACCACTTGCTTTCTTTGTGACTTTTCTTCAGGTAGTTTCAGGGTACCTTACAAAACCGTGTCAGTTCACCTTTAAGCTCGTGCATACTATTAAATTTGGTTCTATTCTAGATATAATTTGTACATAACTTATAACAGTTTCTTATTCTGGATTATAAATTATTATGAATTCTTATTACGTAAAATCTTTTGTATTAGTCATTAAATAATATGTAAATTTATTACATTCCAAGATACACAGAATTGATAATTATTTTGGAATTTACATACTGTTGACTTAAAAGAATTGCAACCTAATGGACCATGGACAAATTTCAGTTATTCGTATTAAACATTTCAGTGTTTCTTTCACCGATCATGGTTTCATATTCGCGATAACATGCTTAATACCACTTGCAGATCAACCATGCCTCCTAAACTGAAATCATCCTCAAGTTCATCTGATGATCAAGTTTCTCATCTGAATTATAAATTGGCGGCTGTTGTTCGAAGTAGAAGGTCAGAAGAAAGCAAATTGGAGAAGATTCGAATGCTTCTACAAGATGGTGCTGATATAAATTTCCAAGATGCCAACAATAAGAAAAACACACTTCTGCATATTGCAATCAGGAGAAAGGAACTAAAAGTTGTAGCTGTGCTTGTGGAAGGCAATGCAAATATTCACTTGAGAAATGACAGCAATAAAAGTGCATTGCAACTTGCCGATGACCTGAAAAGTTCAGACATTGTTGATGTACTCATGAAAAGAAAATGGCTGGTGTGGCAAGACAATGAGTGGCTTATCAGCAACATTCAGGTTAAAGGAATAACTCTAACTGAGAATAAGAGAAATGAAAGTTCTATCAGAACATACCAGAAAGGTTCCAGTGATTTGGGTTCCAGGGGGCAATTTTACGAAATAAATTTGTTAACGCTGTTTCTCATGCGAGGTGAAAATGAAACCAAACAATTTTATTTGGGTTGTAATATTGCAAATGCGGGTGCATTTGATGATGTAGTGTTCCAATACTGGACTAACAATGGCAAATCAAAATTAATCTTGCTGCAAGCGAAACACCGTGACAACATTGATCATCGCCAGATTGCATTGAACACCTTTAAGATAGACAAAGATTTTGAATTGCACAAATACTTTTCTTCCTATAAAACTATCAAATCCAAATTCAGCCATGCTGGGGATGCCATTTTCCAAAACCAATTTGAAAATAGTCAATGCCATTTTGTGATTTACACAAATGCTCGTCTTGACAAAGATCTGGATCATCTTATCTGCAATGAAAAGATTGGCAATGACACTTTTAGAATTGGAAATGGTGGAAAAGCAATACAGTTAAGATATAGTGTTATGTGCCAATATTTGAGAGACAAAGAAATGGAGGAACATGTGAGACTTGTAGCGAAAGCTTTTGTTGAATTCATATTCTCCAAACATAATGAAAAGAAAATGACAGACACATTAGTTCGAGTTTATCATGTATTCTGGGCAACTAAAGTAATTGAAGTTAAAATGAATTATGCAAATGCAGGCAAACCAGGGAAATTTCAGAAAGGAAAACTTTCTCACTCTGCCAAATTTCGAGATGCATTTCTGAACAGATGTCAAGAGAATCATGACATCGGGACATTCAGAAAATATGTTTTCGAAGAATACGCAAACATAAAAATGATAATCCAGAAAGAAAAGAAAGATGACATCAATAATGATTTGCTGCAGTTTGCTGAATTTTTATCCAAATGCAAATCTAAGACAACTACCAATGAACCGGATATCGCAAAGGAATCCATAATTGATACTATCATCAATCTGACGGGTGTTATCGTTACGTATGATTCCGAAAGCACAAATCTTAAATTTGCTCAACGAGATCATTTGGGACCTAGTGCATTAAAAGTCATGGATGAGTTCGAAAATGTCATATGCCGTAAAGGAATTCAGCGAGATGATATTCAAAAGCTGAGATTTAACACTTTGGATGCAGTTGTTAGGAAAATACTAAAACGTGAGGATTTAAAAGATCCAGACGGGTTTGGAAACATGAACCCTACATTTTTGAACAGATGTGAAGAGAATCATGACATGGGGACATTCAGAAAAGATGTTTTCGAAGAATACGCAAAGATCAAAATGATAATTCAAAAACGAAAGGAAGATGACATTAATAATGATTTGGTGCAGATTGCTGAATTTCTATCCAAATGCAAATCAAAGACAACTAGCAATGAACTGGTTATTGCGGAGGAATCCATAATTGATACTATCATCAATCTGACGGGCGTTATCATTACATACGATACCGAAAGCAAAAATCTTAAATTTGCTCAACGATATCATTTGGGACCTAGTGCATTAAAAGTCATGGATGAGTTCGAAAATGTCATAAAGCATTATGGAATTCTGCAAGATGATATTCAAAAGCTCAGATTTAATACTTTTGATGCAGTTGTTAGGAACATACTAAAACGTGAGGATTTGAAAGTTCCAGAGGGGTTTGGAAACATTAACCCTACATTTTTTATGCCATTAGACAGCATGTGCCAGCAATTTGTTGATACACTCAAAAGTGGTGAAAACATACTAGGGAATACATGTATAATAAAAGAAATGGGCAAAAAGTTAATGAGGGATGTTTGCAAATGGGTTGGAAGTGTTTTGGTATTAAATGAAAACACAGGGAATTTTAAGCTAAACGACAAGCCTTTGCCCGGGCAAGTTCGTGTCGTCCTGGACAAGGTGACCATGTGTTTACAGAATTCTGGGATCAACAGTTCTGTTGAATTTGACGTTCAGTTAGAAAATTTCCCAAGGTTAACATTATGTTGTCCTACATACATTGACATTGATGTTGAAAATTTTGTTAGCAACTTGACAATTTTCACAAATCAGCCTAGCATCAATGAACTGCGGGACATTATAAAGAAAGAAATGAAAGAGTTTTATCAATTGACCAATGATGAGCGAGATTCTAATTATCTTGTGGTAGATGACAAAATGACCAAGTATTGGGAACAAAGAGGGAAAGTTAAATATCTGACGAAGGCATGCAGCTTTTTCCGTGAGATATTGAGACAACCCATGCATTATCTCTTGAGATACCCTGTGAAATCCTTTACAGGCAGAGTGAAAGAACTTGAACATTTGCATAAACTGTTGGTGAGTGAGCGACACAATGAAAGTAGAGTTCTTGCGCATATGACTACAATTTGCGGTTTAGGAGGAATTGGGAAAAGTGAATTGGCAAGAAAATACGTTAGCATTTATGGTGATTGTTATAACCACAACATTATTTGGATAGATGCTGATAATTTTGCCACCATGGCAGATTCATTTCGAAAGTTATGCAGAAACAGGTTGAACATTCCATCAGATGATGGTAATGGGAGGGAAAAGCAAATCAAACACGTCGTCCAAGACGTTTACAAATTCTTTTCAAAGAGAAAGAGCTTATTTATTTTTGACAATGCACAAAGATACAGCAAAGATGGAAGTGGAAGCGAAGATGGAATTCAGAAATTTTTGCCTTGTCTGCCAGTTTCTGATGATGCAATAATCCCTTCTTTCTTAATAACATCTCGGTGCAAGATATGGCCAAATGACAAAGTTCTTCATTTGAGGACATTAACCCAAGATGAAGCTGTTGAATTCATCACTTCAATCTTAAAAATTAAGGATGACTCGCAAAACGATGATATTTGCCAATTAGCTGAAATATTGCAGTGTCTGCCTCTTTCGCTGCAACAGGCTGTGGCATATATCAGAGAAAAGGATGAAGACTCTAAGATTATGGAAGAATATAAGGAATTTGCAATAAGGGATTATTTGAACCTCTACGAGACACAAGCATCACATTTCCTGAATTTTAAATTTCCAGAAGACAGTTTGGATTTGTACACAAAAACCGCATTTACCACATTTGACATTACACTGCTGACAATCAGGGCAAGGAAGAATGGTTCAAAAGCATGTGATATTTTGGACATTATGGGGTACTTAGCACCAAATGATATTCCTTTAGAAATGTTCTTGGAAATGGTTGAAAGCGACAACGAACTTACGGTAACCATTCAGTTATTATCACGGTATTCCCTGATAGATTTGGAAAATAAATGTGCAAGTATACACAGAGTTACACAACATGTTATCAGGCTCAAGTCACAGCAATGTAATCAGAACATAATTCAAACTGCTTTGCAGATGTTACAGGAGAAAATTGAAATGAGGCAATTCACAAATCATTGTTTGTCGATTTGGTCCTACGCGAACAAACATGATAAATTAGTGAAGAAATTTGCTATTTTTCCAAGTAAAATTGTTGATGCACTGAATACTGCAATCAGGTTTGAGGAGGCATTTTCATTTGGTGAAACAGAATCAAGCATGCTGAATACTGTTCTTGGTATTGATCACCCAGAGGCAATAAGAGCACAGCATAGTGTATCAATTGTACTTCATCGACAAGGAAAATTTGAAGAAGCCTTACATTCCCTTCAAGATATTGGTGAAAGAGCAAGCACGGTATTAGGTCCTGACCATCCTGAAACTTTAACAACCCAACACAACATTTCCCAAATTCTGTTTGACCAAGGCAAATATGATGTAGCATTAAACAGTTTCAATAAGGTATTTGAGAAAAGACTTGAAATATTTGGACACGATGACCCTCGTACCTTGTCAACCATGCATAACATCGCAGAAGTATGGTCTAATCAAGGGCAGTATAATTTAGCTTTATCGTCTCTTCAAGAACTCCTTGAGAAAATGGCAAAGATGTTGGGACCTGATAATCCGAAAACAATAGCTCTTCTGAATAACATTGGTCAGGTGATGACAAAGCAGGGAAAGTACGATAGTGCTTTGCACTATTATCAGGAGGCATTTGATAGACAATCTAAAAGTTTGGGCCCCGACTACATGCTTGTTTTAAAGATACAAGACAATATGGCCCAAGTTCTTTCCCTTAAAGGCAAATACGATGATGCGTTGCAGATTTACAAACGAGTTGCTGAGAAATTAAAAGTGACTCTACTTCCTGATCATCCTGAGATTTTGTATACAATGGATAATATTTCTCAGGTACTGTTCAAACAGGGGAAGTATGATAATGCCCTTTGTTCTTTTAAATCTGTGTTAGATAAAATGATAAAGACACTGGGACCTGAACACCCACGCACGACAGCAACCCATCATAATATTGCTCAAGTTCTATCTAATCAAGGCAAATATGATGAGGCCTTAACTTATTATCAGGAAGTCTATGATACCACACAAAGTACACTTGGTCCTGACCACCCAGATGCCCTAACAACACTGAATAACATTGCCCAAGTGTTGTCCAATCAGGGTAAATATCAACAAGCGTTAAGGTGTTACAATGACGTCTTGCAAAAAAGAATTATTGCCCTTGGTTCTAGCCATCAATATACAATAGCAACCAGGCATAATATTGCTCAAGTTCTGTCGAATCAAAGCAAATATTCTGAAGCTCTGAATGCCTATCAAGAGGTATTAGATCAAGAAAGCCTAAGTCTTGGTTCTGACCATCCAGATACCTTCACGACACAACATAACATCGCACAAATTTTGGTCCAACTAGGGAGACTTGATGAGGCTGCGAATACGTATGCAGATGTTCTTCAGAATATGGAGAAAACTTTCGGTACTGACCACCCAGACACATTAAATATGCAGCATAATGCAGGCGAAATACTTATTCACCAAGAAAAATATGCCGAAGCACACGTGCTGTACAAAGAGCTTCTCGAGAAGAAGGAAGCCATATTGGGTCCTAGCCATCCAGATACACTAATTACACAGGCAAATTTTGCACAAATAATGTCTGACCTAGGGCAATATGAAGCATCACTGGTATCTTATAATGTGGTTTTCCAAGAACTGAGCAAATCATTAGGGCCGTATCACCCAGAAACATTAATGGTGCGTAATAATATGGCACAGGTGTTATCCAAACAGGGGAAATACACAGAGAGTTTGGGCCATTTTAAAGACATTTTTACCAATTTCAACATTCTGTTAGGGCCAGAACATACACGCACTCTAGCAGCACAACACAACATTGCCCAATCGCTCGCTAACTTGGGCAAATACGACGAAGCTTTAGTTGGTTACAGAGATGTTCTCGAAAAGAACTCTCAATTATTTGGGCCAAATCACGAGGACAGTTTAAAAGCAGAACATAACATTGCACAAATCTTGTCTGACCAGGGCAAATATGAAGAAGCATTAATAATCTACGATGATGTCTTAAAGAAAGAGATGCTAAGCTTGCATCCCGATCACCCAGGCATACTTACAACACTCTCTAATAGAGCAATGCTATTGTCCAATCAAGGCAAATATGAAGAAGCAATTAACTGTCATGTGGACGTTTTTGAGAAACGAACTAGAATTCTAGGTGCTCAACACCCTGATACAATACGTTCCATGCACAATATTTCAGTATCATTGTTCGAATCAGGCAAACATGATGAATCACTAGGTCTTTACAAATGGGTTTTGGAAAATGAAACCAAAATACTTGGTCCTGGTCACCCAGATACTTTAACTACACAAAGTAATATGGCCCTTCTACTATGGTGCGAATGCAAATATGATGAAGCATTAAACATCTATAACGATGTGCTTAATAAGCAAATTAATATCTTAGGTCATGACCATGAAAATGTTGCCGAAACTCAGCACAATATAAGTCAAATTCTGATTGATAAATGTGCACAAGTATGAATTGTCCACATTACTTTGCATTTGCACTTAATTTGCAATAAAAATTTATTGCCAAATAAAATTGCACTTTTCGTATTTGTTTATGCCTGTATATGAATAAGTATATGTCATAGTTTAATGCAAATTAATATACAATATGTTGTACTATACAGAGTGATTCAAAAATCTCTGTACAAACTGTATGTATTGGGAAATAGAAAACTAAAATGTGTGTTATGTATATGAACGCATGTCCGAACGCGTCATTCTTTTGGTGCTTAGTAGACGGTGTCATAATCCATCTGGCTTCAAGGGCACTTCTGGAACAATCCATTGTGTTGCGATGTCCAGGGCAGAGGATATCACGCTAATTGGCTATGAAGACCCTTGTGTAGAATAATCCAGTAGATGTTGTAACAGACCCGGCTGGGTCTGTTACAACACGCAAAGAATCGTGCCTAAAGGGCAAAAACATTACTTTGGCCAATGGATTTGTCGCTATTCCCTACTGGCCGCCCTTAACAGGCTCATCTACTAAGGGCAATCGATAAGCACAAAGGAATAGGCTAGCCTGCGGGGGAACCTCATGAATTCTCCTTGGCCACTATAGCAGGGATTCACCTTTACTCTAGCAAAGTCCCCAAAGGAAAGAAGAACAAGGAAAAGCTCCGGTATTTATACATGCAGTCAAGATCATTACACATCCACTCAGTGTGTCTGATTAGCTATGAGTGAGGTCACCAGGTCTCTCACCCATTGGTCCAGGACAGCGCCAACCACGACCAAGCCATTCCATTGGCTGGCGTGTGTCTGGCTCCTCCTCATGGAATGTGGGGCTTGCCTTTTTAATGGAGGTTGCTCCCAACTTTCCCACGAGAAAGATGAAGGAATGTTGGACTTTCTTCCCTCTCGCCCCACTGGGCGAGTCCAACTCTAATGTGTGGGTGAATCTGGGTGGTAAGAATCCCGGTCGTTACAATACCTATATGGAGGTTATCGTAAGAATAATTGTTGCTGCTGCAATGTGTTCGAGAAATGCCGGGAATTTGAAGTATTCAGGCCTGATAACAAAACTGTGGTTACTAACTTTATAAGTTTTTGGGTGGAAAGACATCAACTGATATGGAAAAAGCAGTTTTGAGGGCCATATCAAATTTGGAGGCAAAAGTACAGTACCATATGTTATGTTTCCATTAAATCAATTTGTCTCATGAAAGTGAGATACAGTCTCATTATTATTTCTCCGAATACTAACCAAACTGACAGGACAATAGTCGACACTTTTAATGCTACATTTCAAGAATAATAATAAAATTTTATATAAACATATGTCTCCGCCATTTCCCCTTTTATTTTCCCTACTTAATTTGTGTTTTTGGTTGATTCCACCATACGCAGCTACTAATTCATATGCTAAATTTCAAATGTTTATAACAGGGTGTCTACTGATACTGGAAATCCTGGATATCCTGGATTTGTACTGAAACTTCTTTGTTGTCCTTGAAATCCTGCAAATATACTGGAATATTTTAATTAAACCTGGAACATTTATAATTTTTGACACTTTACATAGTAAATTCGTTTATTGGTTTCATCGCGCCTCTTTCAATTTGCCTGGAAAAAGTTATAAATATCCTTGAAAATCCTGGAGAAAATCCTGGAATTTTGAAATGAAAGTGTTTTTTTTAGATCGGTAATATGAAAGTTAATATGCAAACCAACACAATTATTGAACAAATATCAAGAATGCCAAATATAGCCATAAATCAAGTTCTGTACTAGTGACTTATAAATCTGTAACGCTGTAATAAGAAACTGTGCGTTGAAAGTTGCACGGGAGGCGGGAGAGTTGCGAGCAATATATCCGTTATATAGCTATATACTGTATATAAGAGGGCGGTTTGAAGCTGGATCTGATCCATTGGCGAGATGGTGTAGTGGGTTAGTCGGTCTATACATTAACTGTTAATCATGGGTTCGCGCCTGACCGTGGGCTGCAGTTTTTCTAGTTAAATTAACTTAATTGTTATCTCGTCTATATGGCTATACCCCAACCTACCGCCTTCCTCCCGTTTGGGAGGGGGGTAGGGGGGTGGGTTATGGGAAGGGGAGGGGTGTGGGAGGAAGGTTTTGTTCATATGTTATATAAATTAATTTACATTGAGTTTTAATTTTTTTCATGTTTATCTTTTATTTTTATGTTTATCTTTTATTTTTATGTTTATCTTTTATTTTCATGTTACTCCTTTATTTTTATGTTTATCTTTTATTTTCATGTTACTCCTTTATTTTAATGCTTATCATTTGGTTTAATGTTTCTCTAAATCCTGGAATATTTATAATTGTTTTATACTTTGCATGTATCGTTTATTGATTCCCGTGTTCCTCTTTTAATTTGCTTGGATCAAAACACTAAGCATGGGTCCTTTGAAATTCGCAGGTTTGTTAAGTATAACTATTTTTCGCTTTATACATTTTGTGTCCTGGAATAAAGGTATAAATATCCATGAAACTCCTGGAAATATACTGGAATTTTAAAATGAAAGTTTAGATCAACACGTGTTATGGGTTACATTTGCTCATATTACCTGACATAGTGACCATGACTACTATCTAATGACAAACATATACACTTATGTAATGCCTTTTTACCAACTCAGCACAAGAATCGTTCCATGGAAACAGAATTTCGAAAGAAATTTGTTATCGTGAACTTTAAAACCTTTTTATCTTGTGCCACGGTGATAAGGTAACAAAGAACTCTTAAAAGCGAAATGGTGCATTACTGCGGCATTTGATGCATCAAAACTCTTTCAGCAACATCAAATACTGTATGTTATAGCTATAATTGTAAAGTTGGACACGTCAGCGTTAAACAATATGTATTAACACATCAAGTTCACATTATCAAATACTGAATTAACAGGCTATTATAAGGTAAGGGATTTTTGCTTTTTGCTGTTTGTTCATTGAAGTTATTTATCCTCCTGACTTGATTGTATGACTTATACAATTACAATATTCAAGGAATTATAATTAGACAATATGCTTTTTTTTAATTAGATTCATCACATCCTATGAAAATATTATATAATAATTTAAGCTAATGAAATTTTAGATTAATTATAACTAGAGAATATAACAAACTGTTCAATTCTGTAAATTAACTGTAAATTTCTAATGTAACAAAAATACTTACCTAATGTTGTGTGAGTCATAAACTTTATTCTGTTAATATTTCATGTCTAGGTTGCATGGATATATAGTCAAACCTCGTTAATTCGACACCTGATGTTTCATACACCTTGATAAATCGTTACAATGTAAAGTAGAAAACAATTCCACAGCTCATAAATTTGAAAGCTAAACAGCTTCACCTAATTCATAAAAAAAATCAAGTCCTGCTGGCAACAAATTATCGATTTTTGACTTTAGATTGTTTACGAAGTTTGTGATTTTGGTGTGCCCGTCATATTGGATATTTTTACAATACCAGAAATCAAATTCTTTAATGTTACTTAACATATCTGTTCAAATAATAACATTAAAGGTTTCTGGATTAAATTAGGCCTAAAATTTACATAGGGTTCACATAATATTTCTAATCAATCAACAATGATATTTTGTTGCGTTAGCAACATTTTAGTATCACAATCAGAACTTTGTAATTGCATATCTTTAACCTCCTCACGTTGCTATAGTTATTATCTTGTTTACGCAGAAAGCTTGGGAAAATCTCCTGTTACATCACAT
>JAQIWR010002783.1:0-10512 GCA_034695945.1 Glomeris hexasticha | reverse complement strand
TGCTGGTTTAAAATTGGAACCACTTTTTTGAAAATGTATTTCCTGTCTCATATGTGACCCTTTTAGACCTTAATGAGAAATACTGCATGGTTTTTAGCACTAGTATCAAGCCACCCCACCAATGAGTGTGACTTGATGCAACTACTTTTTATAAAAAATATTGGAAGCACATTATATATTACATTGACGATTTTTTGCCTTGATCCTGTAGTGAAGACTTGTTCATCAGGGAAAACTGATCGACAAAATCATTTTTTTCCCCAAAGTTATGCACTCATGAAGCTCAAAAGTGTATCACTTCACCTCATTTGACGGTACTCGAGTTTTAAAATACTACTGGCGAGATAATTATGCACTTTCAAGGCAATTTAATTTTTAACTAAAATCCGTTTGAAACTCATTTTCAGTCAGGCAAACTGTAGTGTAGTGTAAATACAGCATAACTTTTAATGGCGTTTTTGTTCAAACAAATGTATA
This sequence comes from Glomeris hexasticha, assembly GCA_034695945.1. Taxonomy (NCBI): domain Eukaryota; kingdom Metazoa; phylum Arthropoda; class Diplopoda; order Glomerida; family Glomeridae; genus Glomeris; species Glomeris hexasticha. Next base: position 10,035 of record JAQIWR010002783.1, on the reverse strand, counting down.
ATTAATTCTCAATTGTCGACAGTAATGGTGCATAGTGAAGTGTAATAATTGATGCAATTCCACTTGGCTATGCAATCTATATGACAGCAGTTGAGAAACGTACTATTTTGGGATTGCTGTATATTTAACTACTGCATTGTCAACTTGAATTGCACAAACCGTATTCTTTGACATGGCAAACTTGAATTCCAAACTGCACTATCTAATTCATGAGCAGTCCCTTGAGCAGTCAGCCTGTTTTACAAATTTTTATTTTTCAGGAACTTGTTTTCTAAGATTTATTGCATTTCTTGGTCCGTTTTTCCATTGATCAGCTATTTTGCTCAACATAAGTCTTACCTCAACATATTTCAAATATTACAGGTTCCACTGGAAATTTATTGTTTGCACTATAAAACTGATATTAAAAAAATATAGCTGTTGCATGTCGAAGACAAGCATCCATTTCATGGAAGTTTAGCTTTCGCTAAGCACTATTCGGAAAATGCACTGTAATGTTCCTTTATTGATTCTGGATTGCACATTAAAACATTTATAGTAAATGTTCTAGCGAACAAAAAGCTAAGAATCCTGCAATATTACCAGCATGCTGTGATATAGTAGTAATTTGATGGTCATTGGCAAATTGGCCATACATTTACTGTAATTACCACAGTCTATGGCAGCAATGGAAACGGTCCTCTGTAACGACCAGGCCATTAAATTGAATGTTTGGATTTAATCCCCATTCTTTCATCTCTCTATATCCTAGCTTTTACACCCATTGTCCAATATGACATTTTTAATGCCACTAGTAAACCAAAAGGAAATTTTATTATTCTCTTCATTAAATTTTATCAAGATTTTATTTAGGTTAGTTACACCAGTAACTTTTTCAGTCAATTGCCTGCCAACGAAGGTCACACTGTGCTGGAAGCAATCTGTCAACACACAAGTGGACGCTTCCATCTACTTAATTGCTTTGTTGTAAGTTGTTTAATTTATACTAAGTCAGAAATCACATAATTGTTTTCCAAGTGCGCTTTCAACGGATATGGGAAATGAAATCAGTAATGGAATGGAAATGGTGCCAACAAAATGGCTGACTTAGCATCCAATACCTGCCTATGTTGGTACCTACACATGCACTTTACAGACTCCCACTCCTCTAAGTGCTAAATAAAAATAGTTTCCCTTTTTCTCTTTGATGACACGTCTTCAAAAATTTCATGTAAATGATTTTATTTACGGTGATCAAATCTTTATAAATGAGAGCATGTTTTGTGACTGTTCCTTTTAATGCTCATAAAAAATAACTTGTCAACATGTCTAAATTATAAATTCACTGGAAAGTAATTGCAAGAATTTTTGAAATTTTTAGTATTCAATTTACTGACATGTCCAAAACATAAAACATGCATATTGATATGAATATATGGCTTCCAGGGAAAGCAGAGATGGGGATATGGATGTGGTAAACCGAATAAATAAATTGCTGTTGCCGTTTAACATTTTCTGTGTGCTGTTGCCAGCTTTTTATACCATGCCATGCTGTAATGCAGAGATTAGTATATATATATTTTTGTCTCGCTATAAAAGAAATATATTCCGTTGTTAATATTGAAGACTATTTGACTGAAATGTTAACGTCGAACGTTTACCTTATCTTACACTGCACTGCTGAAAGAAAATCAATATGCTAAACTACAATGTAAGCCAACATTTTAGTACGATATACAATAAACCATCTTTGAAAAATGTTAGATCGTCGATTCAAGACCTGTATTTTGTTTGTTTTGTCCCCAGGAAGAGTTTAATCTGCATGAGTCAGATGATTGTCAACAATATTGATCTCAAAAAATTATGAGTATGTATATGTACCTAGATAAATGGGTACAGTTCATTGTCTGGTGAACTGGAGTTAATTTCTGAGAATGGAAAAAGTGAAATTGTACTTATTTTGTTTGTATGCATGAATGGTTATAAGCTAGCACTCTTCTTGAAAAAAATACATTAGTTTACGTATTAGTGCGATTCTAGTCTAGTCTAGTCTAGTGTGCACAGTAAGTGAAATGAATTAAATATTTCAACTTCAGTACATACACTTACAGAAATCTTGTGTGCAGCATGGCTGCAGCAACTGCTTCATTATATATATGTAATATAGCTGCAAGTAAGTCTTAAAAGGTTTCATTTTCATCCTACCCATATAAGTGCAGCAGGTTTTAATCTTTCCGTAAGAGAAGTTTGAAATGGGCAATTCGCCGTGCCACGTATCCGAGCGCATAAAGGAATGATTCCTGAAAAATAAGATCCCTGTTCTATCATGGCCAGCCCATTGAACTGTAAATATGAGCCATATGTGAAATACCAGGTATTTGTAAGATTTTTTATCGAATATAGAAACCAATTTTATACTTGCTATACAATTGATAGAAAATTGGCAATCACCATGTCATGGCACAAAATATCAAGTAAAAAAATTAGATTATGATTCAATACCAGTTTACTTCAGCTGTCCGGAGGTAAACTCTATAGTTCTTCATAAAATGGTAATTTTAAGATAAACGTATTTTTTTGGAAGGTTATCTTCGTCTCCCGCGTGGTCTCAAAGGGAATTGGACTGAGGAATGGGCATTATTCCCTCGAGTTACTATTATTTCCAACTTTATAGCTAGAGTTTCATGCATTTGGTGGTACCTTTGCGAATACTCCTTGTTAAAGGAGCGGATCATGGATTATTTCTGATGGAAGTCAAACAGGGAAACTTAATTTCTAAGTCGACTTCGAAAAGTCTTTTATTGTGAAACTTCCAGCTGGCATTGTTTAAATTTTGATTGTGTAAGTATATACCTGTTCACTAGCTTCCATAATGCACGTTTTCGTGAACTTTGAAAGCTACAGTCTGGAGTAAGGCTGGGATCACACGAGCGTAGGAAACACGGACAGCTTTTTGTCGTCCGTGTCGGCTTAACATGGAGGGCAATGGAGCCGGTCACACGAATGTCGTCCGGCTAAATTTGCGCCTGCAGAACGCCACTCACGGACGTGTGTCGTCCGTCATGCGCATTTGTAAAGAGCAGTAAACGCATTTATTTAAATTTTATTATCAACATCCAATTGCATATTAAGACGTATATACCCAATGTTAATTAAAATTAAACATATTTCGTATTAGGTGGTTGATTAGTTTTAAAATGTTATACTTATTATAACACTGAACAGATTTATTTGCAGTGGAGTATCTGTAATGCAGAAAACTGTGTATTACAATTCAAATTTAATGGTGTTGGCAGCCACAATACAGGGTGTCTGTCTACTGAAAACGTCTGACAACTTTTCGTGACATTTCTGGGATTTTCATGACCATTTTCATGTATACAATAAATTCATGACCTTATAACCGACCGATTCGTATTTATAAAAGGTACAACAATTCACCCAACAAATTTCAACATCATTTTAAAAACAGTATAGTTAATAATTATTACTTAAAACAGTGTGTAATTCACACAAAATTAGTGTTCAAATCACATTCTTGCAAATGTTTCTAACTGCCGAAGATTGTCAGCAATATTCCTGTAATCAACAGCTATATGTAACACTATAAATACATTTTCAATGCTGTAAAACATGTAAACGTAATAAAAATTTATGACTTTTCAGGATTTTCATGACAGCAGACACCCTGTAGCACAAGTGTATCTGTAAACATGTGAAATGTAAAAATGAATGGAATGACTAACTATACATAGTTCTAGCCAAGACAATTAACATTTTAACTAGATAAAATAGGACAAGTAATAATTGGCATGTGACATACTGATCTTTCCTATACTGTCGAACCCTGATGTAAGAGACTTGACGGGGATTTCAGAAATGTCTCTTACATCCGGGTTTCTCTTACATCCGGGTTTTTTGGTTTTCACTTTGTATTTGCTATACTGAAGGCATCCTGATATACATGAACATAAAGTAACTGAATTACTACTTGCACTTTCGTTATAAAGGAGTTTGACTGTTGTGACATTTTTTTAAATGTTGAATATTGTGGAAATGGGTTTTTGGAACTTTTTGGTATATTTCGCGTAATGTTACGAAGGATTTTCGATATACAATTTGTCAAAATTTGATATACAAGTCCTGCTAAGAGCAACAGTATGCTACTAAACATACTTAAAATAAGACAACTGTCCCAAAAGATACCATAAAAATATCCTATTCAGTGTGGCCGTGTTGCCAACTACGCTTAAAAAATTTATAACACCTTGAAATAGCGTAAAAATTACATGGAAAAGTTCCCATTATTTTAAGTGTAGAACAAAAACCAAATGAAATTAACAAAAACAGCTTGGAGGCAATCAAATGTCAATTTGACACCTGCAAATTGCCATTGTGCAAACTGTTAATGACTCACCAGTCATGGAAATTCTGAAAAGTCTCTTACATACCATACAAAAAACCCAAAATCAGGCAAAAATTAGGCTCTTACATCCGGTTTTCTCTTACATCCGGGTCTCTTACAGACGGGTCTCTTTAACATGTAATTCCTATACCTCGAGTTCGGGACTTTCGTTAATGTCTACTACAACCGGGTTTCTCTTACATCAGGGTCCCTTACATCCGGGTTCGACTGTACTTGCAATTCTTGTAACATCACAAGTAGGGTTAATGTTGGCTGATTAACAAACCTGCATTTAAGGGTTAGCAAAACAGCAACTGAGGGCGCTACAAGCAGATCAAGGTTCATACCATGCAGTCCATGGAGCGATGGATACTCTCCTACCTTGATCCACTCTTGGTACAACCTATGTACTATAAAACTAAGGAAAAAGACTATAAATGGCGTCCTTAGTGAGAAAACCGGATTTCAGCGTTTGCCTCGCACATTTAATGTGAAATTGGTCTCATTATGACCCTGAAAATGACATGCACGTGTTGAAACATGTTGGTCCATTCAACAAAGGCCTCATATCTATGAGTTGTGGAATTTATTCGTCTTCACTGCATTGAATCCACTCATAATTTCTCCAACACAATGCTGCATATTGAGACCACTGTTCCAAAATCCTACTCGGTGTTTCCAATAGAGTTTGTAATGGAAGGCATAGGTTTTGTAGAGAAATTTTATTTTGTTGCTCATCAGTGGTGTCTTGTACTCACTGAACAGTGCTGATTTAAAGGGAACAGTGAATGCCCTTTAGGATGCTATCGGAGGTGATATTCCCTGTATGAAATGGTAGTTCCCTTACATGTCTGTTGTATAGCATCTTACCTGAGCATAAGGTAACCTTAAAAGAGGTGGAAATGTAAAAATTCGTGGAGATAATTGTAACAGCGGATAGAGGTGAATTCTTGAATTCTAACTTATTGAACGTCAGCTGACACGTGTCGCGTATCGATAGTCCACTTGTCATCGAAATGACAATACAAATTATGGACTATCGTGTTTCATTATACTATAGTAAAAAATGACAATAAACTTGAATCTGTTAGTTGAGCATATATTTTACGCAAATATGAGGATGTACGTTGAATGGTAGGGGTGCTGGACTGGAGAGGCTTAAACGCGGGTTACTCATTACGCGGATAACCCACGGTACCGTGTACTGGCTGGATAGGGACAAATGCTCAAATGCTGGCAATTCTTCTTTAGAAAGGTGGAATATATGAGTTGTTAAAGCGGTGTTTGGGAGTATTTAACGATTGAACATGGCGAACAGGTTTTGGTTGTTGGGCGGACATTAAACGGAAGGCCGTGATTTGCAGGTTTTGCAGAACCGAAAGAAGCGCCGATAGTTTGCTGGGAATGCGGCATCAAGTTCAGACACCGGGCCAGCCTGAGCAGACACCAGCGCACGCTGCACCGCGAAAGACACGTGCGCTACCCGTGCAAAGTTTGCGGCAGGACGTTCAAGAGGAGTGACAATATGAAGTTCCACGTTCAGCTCAAACACCACCACCATCATCACCATCAAGGAGCGATGGCTCAGGTGATGGCTCCATCCAGCGTTACGTGGGCGGAGGACGACGACTACGAAGACGACGACGTGACCATCATTTCGGAAACGGTGACCGAAGCCGCCAGACACTGACCTCCAGCCAAACCTGCCTTCCATTTTTCCAATGCCTTCAAGAGTTGTATGCGTGGCGCATGTGAGCCTCGATTCGCTTCCACGTTAAACCCGATGACCGTGTACAGAGAAGACTTCTCGGCATCAATCCCGCGCCGAGGTTTTTATAAATGCCACCTTTTTAACCGTTTTTGCTGATCCATTGTATAGTTTTATATTAATTTTATATGCATCGTAGATACTAGGGATTTTGAACAAATGACGTGGAGTAGGATGTGGGGTACGTAACGTACCCCACAGTCGCGTTCACCCCAGTCGCGTTCACGCCAAGCGAGTTTGAGCAGATCGGGAGTTATGGCAAACATGTGTAAGCGTAAACATACGACGTAGTGTTAGCTGTACGTCGATCCAAGGAGTTGGAGTTAGAAGGAGGAGCAGGCCATGGTCAGAATCCTTGGTCAGAAGACCGGTTATATGCTAGGGGCGTGTCATTTGCGCATGTGCAGCCTCGCGTTCCATTTTGGCGGCCATGTTGATGCGAGTGCTTCAGCACGTTGTACTGGCGTCAATCTCCTTCAATGATATTTTCAGCCAAAAAATATTTATGTTCCAATGGAGAAAAGCAAATGGATTAGGATTTTAATATAACATGTGTATTTGCTCCACAATTATTCAAAAATTACGTTTCACAATATATGGATGGTGATGGCCGTTTTCCGGTTTTTCATTGATTACAATACATTGGTAGAACGAATTTCGTAATGCCTACTAAACATCTAAGTTATCCGTTCATTTCTAAATTCATTACCCAATGACCTGATCGACTTACCTGCAAACACTTTAGCAGCTTAGATTTATTACAGATGTCTAGGTAAACGGAGATCTCGCCTATCTCCCTAAGCAAATGCGCAACAATTCTCGCATCAACATGGCGGACGAGACTGGGACGAGACATTCGAATTTCACAAACGGGCATACTTCCACACCTGCCATACCAACTACGCCTCCTTCTAACTCCAACTCCTTGGCTCAAGGTTCGCTTCAGATCGGTATTGCCAATACATCGACAAATGTTTTTCGAACCTGTAAAATTACAGCAACAAACGCTATATTACAACATTATTTATGAACAATATTTGCTTTTGTAAAACTTGCACACCATTTACGTGCCTTAATCCTGCTAATGTGCTTACCAATCCGATAAAACGACTATGAACGGCTGATCCGTCGGTTGTGACCACTCCCCCGCCAAACTTTGAATGTGCGGCGGTTGTATCGCTACACAGCAGGAAATAGTCCGCTATTTACGAAGTTTTTCCCGTTAAACAATAACAACCCCCGAAAATAACACAACCGAGCATCAATTGAGCAAGTTTTGAAACATCTCAGCTGCTATTGTTATTTGGGTGGAGTGTCCCTTTAAAGACAAACATTGTAAAATACAGAATAGAGAACAATTATTAACAGCCAATAGCATATTGCTAAACAATTTCGCAATTGTCTCAAATAATTCAATACTTTTCTTATGGACATACTTTATCTATATATACATAGATTTCGGGATTGGATACTACACAAGAACCTCCGATTTTCCGTCTATAGTGCATGTCATCCTAATCTGTTTATTTCATTTCATTAAATTTCAGCATTACAATAGTTACATCCATATTATCAGAAATGAACTTCCAAATTCAGGTTGTCCCATTTACACCATCAGTATGGCTGCCCGGAGCATTTTCAATATTTGAAGTCCGTTCATAAAAATATTTTCTACAAAGTAACAATTCAACAAATTTCATATAACCTATCCTGAAGTTAGGATTTGTAAATCCATAAATGAAACCATTTATGATGCTATTAGCAAACATAAGATATATAGACCACTGAAACAATCCCACTGGCACATTAAAATCTGCAATAACAAATGCCATAACAACAGAACCAGGGCAGTTTAGAATTAAGTAGGTTGCAAAAACTGTAAACACAGTCTTTAACAATGACATGTCCCTATTGGAAATAACTTCAGTTTGCCTCTGATTACCAGCACCAACTCTTCTTCTTGACTGTCTAAAGGTTTCCAGTATTTTGAAATAGCATGCACAACAGAGTGCAATGCAGCAGATAACTATTGCTGGTAACATTAAAGTATACCATACAGGAAAATGATTTATATTAATTAGACAAAATAGCAATCTAGATTCATAAATAAACGATCTGCTGCCAAGCAAAAAGGCAGGCATAAAAGCAGCAATCCCAACTGCCCACAGCAAGGACACATGAAGTGCAATGGTCTGTTTAGAATAAATAATTGCATAGGAAGAAGTCCGACAAACTTTGATGTATCTGCAACACAAATTATAATCGTATAGTCAGAAATTACTGAATTCCAACATTTCATTGTCTTAGCGATCATTATTTTCTAACCAGGCGTATCAGGTTCAAACACAACTGTCTCCCATTAAACAACATGTTAAATAAGATCAAACAGATATTACCTTTCAAAAGCAATTGCAGCAATATTAAGAATCGATACTACAGTTCCTGTTGATGAAACGGCTCCAGATATAGCACATCCATAATCCGGTAAAATATTGCCAACAACCCAGCTAATTGAAATCATAGGAAATGCAGCTAATGTCACCAGAAGATCAGCAGTTGCCAAGTTGATGATGAAAACGTTTCCTAATTTCCTCAGTTGCTTCTCAAGTAAAACTGAACCAATAATGAATATGTTTCCTATTGTTCCTGCAATACTCAACAAAATTAGAATGACAACACAAAATATTGCGTATGGTGTCATGATGATCTGTATTTCATTTATCTCATTTGTATATTATATATCTTACACGAATATTGATATCTGTTAGAGGAAATGAGGAAATTTCGTCTGAATACCTATTTCAATCGATAGTTTTCAAGTCCAGTGATTCGGGACAAAGAAACATCTTCTTCTTTTGTTATCTCAGGATATGCATCTTTTGTTGCAATGATGCAGCATTTTCCTCATAATAAGTTAATAACAATATCCACCATGAATACCTACTACAATGCAGTCAGCAACCATATACGCATTCCCCAAATTGATTTGCAAAAACCATATTGGCATAAATTAATTCCTCATTGACTGCATTAGCCAATGGCTAACACCTCACATAATTTCGAAATGCATTAATATCCTACAAGCAAGATACCTTGTACACGATGTGCCGTAAAAAGTGGGAGAGAGTTTTATATTCCCACAAAAGTTTGTGCAATTTCACCTTGGAGATCAAATCCTGAAAATATTTGTAGTGGAGTAAATCCTATTCGCTGTAAGCACAAACAGGATCTACTTTTCTATTTGCAGCAAATTAATATGATGGTCACTCAGGTGCCTTTACCGGGTGGATGAAACAGAGTATTTAATTAAAAAAAAACAGATTTTGCCATAAGAGAGCTGATAATAATTCCTTACAATTTTATTTTGTAGTGATGTATCATATATGTTCATCGTTTTCGCTTTCATTGACTCTACTGTCCTTCCAGAGAAAACTTGAGCTAGGACCATGCCAATGATCAATTTTGAAGGGGTGCATGGTTGCAGGTGCGCAGGCAATGACGCGCAATGACGACTGCCACAAACTACAACCATGCACCCCTTCAAAATTGATCATTGGCATGGTCCTAGCTCAAGTTTTCTTTGGAAGGACAGTAGATATCCATAATTGGTTCTTTTTGAAGACTTTTACTATTTTCCAAAATAGCAACAAGGTGTTACCCCTTCACCCGTATTCTGAGAAACCCTCGCAGTATCCGGTTTTTCTTAAAGGAGACCTGACAGGGTCAAACCTTAGGTCACGGATTTCAAATATATTTGGCACACGTTATCAGGTATACTAATTACAATTTCAGAAAAAATTTGAGCCTGATTAGTTGAGCGATTGCAGAGATATAAACGTTTGTCGTCTCCTATACCTTTAACATGGCGGTTCCACAGAAGTTC
>JAQIWR010002782.1:0-10515 GCA_034695945.1 Glomeris hexasticha | reverse complement strand
TTTTTGTTATCTTTAATAGTTTGTGAGTTATGAGTAAAAAACGAGTTTCCCAAATTCTCAATGAAAATGCTTTTCCTCTCATAACTCTTAAACTAATAAAGATATCAAAAATCCGGCAAAACAGTGCTGTGTGGAATAACATGTAGAAAATTCATTTACCTAGAGATTTAGATTATCTATAGTCTAGAAAATGTATAAATGGCTCTGTACTGCAGCCGAAATTGCAAAAAATTGTCAATATTTGCGATTTTTTTGCGAAGTTTCTGTGAAACGCACAGAAACAAACAAAAGCCCAAATTAAAGAGCGTGTTTTGAACTATTATGTCGAATTTTTCAGTGTTTATTGTGCTTATGGCTTTTTTAACAGTGCTTATTTAACGAACACCATGTTCACGAACGCAAAATACTCTCGACCTAGACAGCTACCCTCCAATAAAATTGTGATGCCACCTTAATTAAAGCATGTTCAGTGTATTAAAGTTCCTGAATAATAAATCACTAATGTAACCCAACAATAAAAATGTATTGCATGCACATGTATGTAATTAAATTATGGAAATTTTATACTGCGTTGTGTATAACATTAATGATTTATATTAACCTTCACATGTATTCGTAAACTGGGCGTTTTGGATGTGGATTATGTAGTTCATTGGCCATGTTAAAATGCGAAAATCTACTGTGATACTCCAGTACAGTATACAGCAAGTGCCCATTATATTTTGACAGTACATAGTAATGAACACAAATGCGCTTTTATTAAACACATTCCAGGTGAGATTTATGCGCTCTTTGTTTTCAAAAAGTAGGAAAGGACTTGTGGGGGCTTGCAAACTTGTATAATGAGCATGTTCCAACGTGGATGTTGGTGCTGTGTGTCCAAGTAGCCTATAGTTGCAACGAACACCGAAAGCAACGGAAAGTATACATATGGCTATGTTATTAGGCGTTTTTCTTTTCATTTCTAAGTACCGTCCAGATAAGAATCTGGGTGCAATGTTGCACAGGGTCAATTTTTCATAGCATCATAAAGTGCGAAGGGAAACAGTGAAAGGGAACAACCCTCTTTTTCTTCATGCACTGTATCTTGTTGGCCCGCCCAAAAAACGTGAGAGGAATTCAAGAAAACCCTCCACCTTCCCATTACTACCTTCCCCAAAATGGTCACTTCATGCATAGTGAGTCTTTTATTTCCTTTGACAGCAACGTTTTTCACTTATTTATTTCTTCCATAAATCCAAATGGGCCCATATATACAAGTTCATATTTGCAAAGGGTCCATCACCAGAAGAAGAGGTCCAGTTTTACCACCTGGCTATACTGTTATAAAATCTGCATCCAACTGCATCACTGAACTCATTTTTAAAGCAAAATACTTGAGCATTAATTATTATTGTTTTTAAGGATTGAAGATAATATTACATTTTAAAATTATCACTATTTCTGTGACTAGAAAGCTACAGTGAAACCTGTCTATGGTGGAATCGTAAGGAACCGAAAAATGTCCAACATACACTTAAAAAAGTATTTTTTTCCCATCAAAGAAAGCTTTTTGTAACATGCATCAATCATTGGTTCAAGAAAATAGTCAGGTTTCCATCAAAAATACGTTTCACTGTAATATGAAACACGTGCAGAATGTCATTGCGGTCATATTGTGTTAAAAAAGTTAGAAATCGATCGATTGGTTTGCGAGCAAAATGGTTTTGAGTGACGTTCGGGTACGTTTGTAACAGAATTGAGCAAATTAATCAATATGGCGGCAGTCCCAAAGCAAAAAATGAAAATATATGGAACTGAGCCTTTCCCTCAACCTTGCATGCTTATAATCAAATTTAAGTTATAAGGAAAAATAGAGGGAATCAATGTATTTTCCTTTTCTGTATGTATCTGCTGCATGTACAAATTTCCGAAAAATGTTTCTCATTTAAGATACCAGATGGCGCGCATCGAAAACGCTGCGGGTTAAGAACTCGTCAGATGATTTGATGTTGATCAAGAGCAACATCAACTTGTCTGAGAAACAATGATGGCTTGCATATGGGCACTTAGAAGGGAACAGACATATCGAAGTGGCAAATAATCACATTTGCCACAGGACATTAACGATGTGCCCATTGGTAAATTGCATGCGGGATTGCAAATGGTCTGGGGGGCGTGATCTTTTTCAAGTACCCTGCAGCAAACCCACCCCCCACACATACAAAAAACACACCAACAAAAATCTTCGAAAAAACCGGAGGCAATAAAACCAAAGTTGCTCAATTTAACACTTCAAAAATGCTGTTCATTTTGGTTTTGGTGTTTATTCTGCATGTAAATCTAAAAGATAATTTTATAATCTTATATAGGAACACTCGTTAAGGAATCTTACCAATGAACGAAATGCAAATTTACTCCATTTTTAACATTTTTTCTTTCAATCCGCAGCATTTTCGGTTGCGCCACCTGGTTTAGGGTGCGAGAAACCATTTTCGTTTACTTGGAGGATAAAGCCGCAATTTTATTGTAATGTTGCATGACTTTTGGCGTGCCTTGCATGCATTTTGGCTATTTTCGCTGCAATATAGCGTTGTATAGTACGTGAGAGGATTTCCGATTGGGAGCTTTGTGACTTGGATTATAACCGAATAATGCATCCAAAATCAATTTTAGCCCCGTTGAAGCATGCGTGACTCTTTGACAATTAATATCTTTTTAAGCCGCGGTGTGCAAAACGAGGTGGACGTAAAGAGGGGTATATGTTGGTACCTGAGGGGTATAGTATCACTTGTAGAATTTCCGGTCTGTGAGCATGAGAAGGTGAGCAAGAGCATCTGCTTCTGTATGTACAGCAAGAAGTAAAAGAGGGGTTAGAAGAGCCCCAGGTCTTTTTGTACCAGGTTAGCCTTGGTACAAAGGGAAGAGCCCAAAGGCAAAATGATCCTAAAGTCTATTGGTAACAACCCCAGCGTGACTGGCACCCTCTTCTTGGCTCCCAATAATCGGTCATGATGAGCCCTTTAAGGATTTAAACAGGGGTGGGCACCATTACTCATTTTTGGACAAAAAACCAAATGGCCATAAACTTTGGCATTATTGCCTCCAAAAATAAACAAGGCGCAATATATACATATGAGATTGGAAGTTCTGTATAAACGGAAAGTGTCACCAGTAGACCCATTATGATCATTTTATATAGGGCCTACAGATATAATGAAAACTGATTTTTAATTTATCAGTGGCTGCATTCAATCTTCAACCAAAATCACGAATTTAAGGATTATTTTGAATCATATGACAAAGTCACATGACCATTGTCTTATAATCTGGTGTGTCACATCAATTTATAATCATGTGGATTGGATTTGAACCTAAAAAAGTGCTGCCATATATTTTTTATAGGTCCATTCAAACTTATAATCTTATTTTAATGATTATAATTATCTGAATTTTTAAAATCATGATTTTGGTGGCAAGATTGAATTCCATCACTATTTTTACTATCACAAATATCCCTTATACTAATAGTCAACATATTCAAGGTGCAGAAACTTGCATGGAACACATTTATAAATGTTGTACAGTTGTACAGCATAGGCCTACACTAAAATCGTAAAATATACACTAACTATACTGATTATCAAATTAAACAACTATACTTGTATTACATAATCAATTAACCAAGTACAATATGTTTCGCGTATAACCTTGTTTATGCATGTCATTTTGAGCAGATAATGCCCTAGAGGATATCATAGTAATTAATTATTTACATTAAGTTGACATTTAGGTTTGTATCCTAAGGAAGATGTACAACGTTTGTGTACATATATAAACAACTGTACATTTTCAAAAGAGTTTTAATTAAATGACGAAGCTAGGTCTAGTTTGTACAAACAGTGATGAACGTGTTCGTATGGATTTTTAAAGGTGAAGTGCCAGTATATACGTGTATACAGTACGTGTGTGGGGCATAAATCTAATTTGCTGGAGGTTCAAATATGAAAGTTTTGTTTGCTTGTGTTTTGCAGGAGGTTTTCGAGACGTGCTCGGGTGTCTGGAACATCTGGGGCATGGAGTCAAGCGGCAGAATTGAGGGACTCTTGGACGGCCCTAGGAGTGGACAGAGTGGACGTGGCCACTTACTCCCCTCTCCTTTCCTTCCCAGACCCTTCAAAACCCAATTCTGTACGCCTTGTGGACACCACTGATGGACGCCAAGTGTTCTTGGCCCAAGTCCGTGAAACTCCAACAGACTCTCCGGACGTGACTACGGCCTATGCGGCTTATTCACCCCCTGGGGACGTCAAGGCAAGTTCCCTCCAATTGCCTATTATTATATATGTAACGTGTATATTATTATTATTTCGCAACATGTGGCTGATGGCAAAAGATGTCTGACCTTTTTGCTGAACGTTACATTATAGCTGTGTTTATGGTCGACGATGACCTCAGGTCATCGAGGCTACATCATCGACCAGAAGGTTATGCATAGGGACGAACCTACCAATTAACATGTGTAATATGATAATAATTTTCATTGACATCGTTTTGCTCACAAAATGTATCGGAAACATGTTGCAGTATGAACTGTGTACGGTATATCAGCATCAAATATATTCCTTTTATATTGCACATTTTGCACGAAGGAGTAAACAGGAACCATATTGAATTAGCACTCCTATATAAAACACGAATATGCCAATTTTTGCATTGTGCCTATCAAAAATTCAATTTGCAGTTACAAGTTAATACAAACTATTTCATAGAAAGTAAAATACACATTTATAGAGCTGAAAGTTTCACTGCACATGTATAAAGGATTCAAACTGTTATTTCCCATGGGTACTAGTATCCCCAAATCTGCTGGGCATTATTTGGCCGCCATTGCACCAGTCAACCTGTGCCCACAAACGATTCAATTTTGATTTCTAAGACACAAAAAAAACAAATCAAAATATTTTATGCACAGTCTGGTTCCTCTGTTGGTCGTTTTACATTCAAGTATCTATGGTTACTCCTAGAATTTCCAGTAAAATATGCAGCACCAGTGAACATTATTTTTTTATTATGGGCAAAATAAACATGGTTTATACATCCAGGTTTGTGTATACTATATAACAGACACCCCTGCAATGGCAATCTGATTCATCTCCTTGAAGGAAACTCAATGTCGGCTATATCTAAATGAAAGTCTGTTGTGTTACATATCCGTTATATGGAGTTGTGATGGGATTCATTTCCGGCCATGGAATTGCATGTTTCTTAGTGGAAAGGAAGGAACCTTAGCAAACATGTGACGGAAATGTAAAGATCATGCACAATGACTATAGATGTTCAATGGTGGTTTTTGGGCTAGCCTTGACTCTTTTGTTGGGGGGTCTGAAACTATTATTGATGGTCAGACACCCTGGAAGCATCAACGTGAACGGAATTCTTCCCCTCCAATGACTCCTCCTAGTTGGCTTTTGGTTGTTGCATGTGTCACACTGCTTCAACGTTGGGTTATATATAAAAGTGCTCGAATTTTGGGACCATGTGTTTCACAAGAAGGCCAGATGGGGACTGAAAATCATTAAAGTGAACGGAGCGGAATGCAAACAATGATACACTTGAATTGCTCATCAAACTGTCCCCATCGTCAAATATATCGACCCAAAGGGCCCCAATCGATCATATGTTTAATATACAGTACATGCTATAAAAGTGTTGAATATATCACATTAAAGTTAATGAGTAATAATATTTTATGTTAGACTTTACAATTTACACAGATACTAAGAAATATATAATGCATTGTCTATTCGCCTGCGCCGCCAAAGTGGGTGACGCCTGGTGGCAAGTGCTTGAACTATATAAAATGGCGGAGCAGGGGAATAAACCAATGAGATATTAGCTCATTGTCGAATGTCGATAACTGTATATACACAAGCTCATAGCTGATTGGAAGAACCCCCTCGTCCGCCATTTTGTGACGCGATATGTGCGCCACCTGGATTCCGCCGCGCAGGCGAATAGTATACGTAAACTTCTAGCATAGTCAACTTCTATGTAAAGTTTCATATATGTAGCAGCAGATGTACGCTTACAAAGAAACTTGGCTACAGTCAACTATAAGCTTTTTGTGTATAATTTCCCTAAAACTGTTATAATGGAACTGTCCTTTAATTGGAGGCGTTTGGCTGAAAGCTCCATTTACGGGAAGCGTATTGTTTAGCGTTAAGCGGGGTATGGAGTGTAGGATGCTGTGTACGTCCAGTTTACGTAATTATTGCCTGATCCCCTCAGCTTCTTTAGCTTCTTCCTCTTTAGGTGCATGGCGGATGTGGAAGAAACGACTTGTGCTTCCGGTATCGACTTAATTCGAGCCTCTCGCCCACGTGACATCTTGAGAATGATCCGTTGGTCGTTATGGGAGACTGATAAGACGGTTTTTAAGATGGAGCAGCTTTCAGCCTCCATGCTGCTTTTCTGCCAGAGATTAAGGGAACATTTTAATTAACCGAAGCCTGGTTGGTGGTGCTGTTGCTACTGCTGCTGCTGCTCCAACTGAGACTGACTACAAAAAGTGGATGTATATTGTGTGCAGTTCTCTCGATTTCATTGCCTACTTGAAGCTGTGCTTGGGTGTCATGAGTAAAAGCTAGACGATACCTTTTGTGTCCTTATGTTGGGGCTCTTGCAAAAGGGGATTGTGGGAATGGAGAAAAGATGTAACGAGCTTAGGTCGTGTTGCGGAGATAAAGTTGCAACTGATGCCAGTGGTGGAGAGGAGAGGAAAAGAGAGGAGAGAGGAAAGGAACCGGGGATGGGATTTCTTTCGCGTCGTAAAATGTTCCCCCGGAAATGAAGAAAATAACTCGTTTGCCGGAATTTCTCAGTTTCTCTCCAAGAAACAACTTCTTTCGGAAACAAGATGAGATTTCGCTCCATGTCTTTATGTCCGATCGCAACGGAAAAGAATTTCCTTGATTGCATTCTCTCTACCTGCTCCAAAACTAGTCAGTCCCCAACCACCTCCACCACCCAACCAAAATAGTAATGAAAACTTGCGACGAAATTCGTATATCGTATTTCACTTTAAACTTTTCTACAATGGAACTCATAATGTGTGTGTGCGTGTGTGCGTGTGCGCATGCGCATAACTGCTGCAAAACTTTCCTTATTGGGGTTAATTAATTATTGTAGCAGGTTTTGGAGCAGTTGTCCACTGTAAGACCAAAGCTTCTTTGCAACCAAGGACACAAGATTTTTTACTAAGGCTATAAGCACTCTAGTGCATTTCCTTTCGGTCTCCACACATAGGTTTTTCTAATCTGTCCAAATAACTCACACTTTGATTCGTCTGATCAAATGTTGTGTTCCCAATTCTTCATTGGCTTGTATACCTGCACTGGTCTAATTGTTCCCTTTCCAATTAAAAGATTATGCTAAGTGCTCCATTGTTCGCCAAATAGACATGAGTGGGAAACCTGATTCCTTGAATGAGTTACTGGATAAAACCGGAAAGGACAATAGAGTACTTAGCTAATCCTTTATTTGGAAATGGGAACAGTTAGATTGGTGTGGATTTAAACATATTTTTGAGCAAATTGCAGTCATTTAGGTTTCTTCATGTAGCCTATTCCTAATTGTTTGCATTGAAGGAGCTTTGCATTTGCCTTTGAAAACATCTTGTTTAATTTCTTGGGCAGTTTTCTTATAGTAAAAATCAGTCATAGTTGGCAAGAATCGTTCGAATAGTTGGAATAGGGGAGCCTTTTTGCTTCGAAATGTATCTCTACGCTTGGTAGAATTTGCTAGGGCGTTCTCGAATTCCAGAATAGGAACTCTTTTTCTTGGTGCATTAACATTAGCGTAGAGATACATTTCGAAGCAAAAAGTCTGCCAACTCTGACTGACTTTTACTTTAGGACCCTTTACGGATCCACGAATAATACGCCTGTCTTCATTAGATGTAGTCATCTGTTTTCTTCTCCGCGCACCTTGATTTTCAACACAGCCAAATGTTTTGTATTTTATCATAATTTTGCGAACACCTTCCACAGACACTTTATGCTTTGAAGTAACTGTATACACAGTAATTGTAGTACTTCGTAGTAATTTGCTATTTCCATTCTTTTGGCAGCTGTTAATTCCTTGCAATGTGCCATGCTACATCAGAGTACAAGTATACATGCTCTGATAGTATTTGCATACTTGGATCAAAGTGCTGTTCTATTTGCACCAATGATTTGATCTTGTCAACAAAAGTTTGGGTTGTCTAAATTTAATTTTCTTCTTAATTAGCTTATATCATTGCAACTATTTGGAGTTATTGGCAAACTAATTTATTTCTAAATAGCTGTAATTAGTCTCAGTAAGTGAATAAAAATGCGTATATGTTTTGATAAGATGAAGATTTCCACCTGGAGTCAACAATCTTTTTGAGCCAGTGTACTAATGGAACATTAAAACTACTAATGGAACATTAGAATTACTAATGGAACATTGCAACCCTCTTCTGAATTTTTGAATGCACCAAAGAATTTATCGACTCACCTATTTCTGAAATTTTACTTTTCCGGAAAAGGAACGTTGATTAATTTCAACAGATACTTTCCATTCGTGACGCATCAGTTGCGATCTTCAAATTCAGGAGAATTGCCAATTCAACAAAATTGCCAATTAATGCGTTAACAAGGACCAATCTATTTCCAGTAGTTGCACGTCGCTCAATCTGTCACTGTTCCACTTAAAACAAAGTGGAAACTTTCAAGCAACATAGGGAATTATTAAAACATGCTTAAACTATTTCATTATTAAATTGTAATCTTTTCGTTTGTATTAAATTCTTGTTCAATAGAAACTGGTTAAACCTTTATTTTTAAATTCTTACACTGCCTTGATTTTACGGTAATTTGTGTTTAAAAAAATTTATTTATAAAATCTTTTAGTCTGATATAACAAATTATTTCATTTTTTCCACTGATGATGATAGCTATACAGTATATGTATTAACTGAAACATGTTGACACTCTTGTATTAAGTGGCACTTGAAAATGTTATGTGGAACGGTAAAATATCTATATTTAAAAATGTTCACTTTGCTCCACAATTAATTGAGGTATAATTGGATTTAAGATTCAATGTCATTTATGTTCCAATTTAGGCAGTAAACAACGGAATGGACAAATTCCAACTGTAAACTTGTAGCTTGCTTAGTAATAAACCGTTGGAGCTAATTTGACGGGTGTCCGAGGTTAAGGTGCGTGGGAATTGTAATTACATATTCATGTAAACAACGTTGCGCACTGAGGGAAACGTATATGGCAATATCGTATGTGCAGGGAAGCAGAACTACTTAGCAGTCTTTTCACGAGATGCTTCCCTGCAATGCACAATCTTGTTCACATGTAAATCTAATTGATATTCACACAGACTTCGGACATGAACCAGCAAGCTACAGGTTTGCCATTGGATGTGGTCCATTCCGATATTTACTTTCCAAATTGGAACATCTATGACTTTGAAGATGAAGGTGAACGCCATGTTTAGTGACACATTTGAATTGTCCCTGGTGAAGTGAACACCATTTTCAAAGATCTCTTATTATTACAAAATGCAACATATGAATTTGTTCCACCCGTATATGTATAGAAGACCTATACTACAGTCAAACCTCGTTAATTCTTCGCCGGCGGGACTGAAAATTTAATACGAATTATGCGGAGTGACGATTTAAGTGGAGTTTTTAACATACAAGTCTATGGAAACTATTTTAAAGTTTGACGAATTGACGTGTTAAAGAATTTGTTTCTGCGCATGCGCGGAACCTTGCGCCGCCTGGCCGCCAGGTTGGAACTAGAGTAGCAGGGCTAGAGCACGTATCTCTTCTATGTTAAGGCCGCAAAAGGCGTCACCAAACTACGAAAATTTCGCAAATTGGCACAAAATATATAGGATTCAAACTGAACCAGTTTGCTTTATTATGACAATTTCCTGTCAAAATTTACACAAGGAAACGCAGCAATAGTTATTTGCCATGATTACCACGTGTTTACCAGCGGGGCAAGGTATACAGGGTGAGGCAACTAAGGCTTACCATACGTTTATTTCGCAAACCATTGTGAGTAGTATGTCAAAAAGAATACCCCTTTGATCTGGAAGTCACATGTGTCGAATCCGAAAATGTCATTTAGAATGATCTTAAACAGCGTCTTGAAGGTCATCGGTTCTCAATCTTTAAAACCACTGCTCGGAATGCACACGTTCCAATTTGAAAGTTGTAGATCAGGTCCCAAATAGTAGGTATTGATGTAATTGTTATAAAACTTACAATAGATTTCAGTCTCAAAAGTACATATGAATGAATTGCAAGTGCTTTGTATTCTGGAATGTGAATGAATTGTAGACACTGTGTGTTCTAGAATGTTTGCCCAATGATACTTTGTTACCATAGAGCTGTATAAATAGAACTATACTATCTTGCAAGGGTAGTTGGCAAAAATTCGTGATTGGCTGGTTCGGTGGGGTTGCTTTACATCTGGAATG
>JAQIWR010002781.1:0-10515 GCA_034695945.1 Glomeris hexasticha | reverse complement strand
CCCAGAACGAGGTATTAAAAATCATTGTTCCGGAACCTTTGAGATTTCCCTTGAAACCCTAGCAAAACCATCAACACAGCCACCTGCCGGCCTTATGCAGCACACAAGGGCGAAAGGACCATGGTCGATCCTGGGTTTGGATCTGCTTGGGCCTGTGACCGCGAGCACCAACGGACAACTTTATCTGCTCGCAATTGTTGATTATTTTACAAAGTGGGTCTCGCTGTTCCCGTTGAGAGAAGCTACAACTGCTGCCATCGCGGAGTGTATGTTTCGTCTCTGCTGTCGTATGGGTTTCCCTGATGCGGTTTTGTCGGATCAAGGTCCCCAGTACAAGGCAGACATTCACCAAGAGATGTGGAAGCAACTGGGAGCAAAGCCAAAACACGCCGCAGACCAATCTGATGGAGAGGGTAAATAAAGTGCTTGTATCGTGTTTGAGAATCTTTACAGATCAGCACAAGCATTGGGACTGTCGACTTCCGGAGCTGGAATTCGCCATCAACACTGCGAAACACGAATCAACAGGCTACGCCCCCTGCAAACTAGATTTGGCCGTATGCTCCAGTTTCCGTGGAAATTGGACGAGGCCAAGGTCGATGAACTAATCCTGCCGGATGATGAAGACCTTAAGGATTATGCCACCACCCTGCCAAACCGGCTGGCGAAGGCCTACGAGTTTGTCCATCAGAATTTGGACAAGGCAACTGCTAAGCAAAAAAGGTATTATGATAAATTTCGTAGTGAACGTACTTTCCAGGTTGGAGACCTCGTTCTACGGGATACCCATGTGCTATCAAATGCCGCGAAGAATATCTCTGCGAAGCTGGCTCCAAAAAGGGAAGGTCCCTTTGAGATCGCGAAGATGATCTCGGAAAACGTGGTGCTGTTGAAGGAACACGGTTCGGACAACGAGCTGGGAACGGACCACATCTGCCAGTTGACTCCGTATCATCCACCGGTAATACCAGGATTGCCTCCACTCCCTCCGAAGAAATCGAAGAGAGGGCGGCCACCTGGTAGCAAGAAATACAACCTGAGGAAGAAGCCGAAAGCAGCTGGAGAGGACAATTAAAGCTGGCTGCTCCTGTGGGGTAATTTCTTGGATGTTGTGCTGTAAAAGAAAAGTTTCACGTTATCTTAGGTTAGTTTCGAGACATGAAATGAAATATAGTTACCTGGAGCCGAAGAGGATTTCTTCGCTGACGTCATTTCTTCACTTTGATGCTGCGTTGATCTTCTCTTAATTGAATTGATGCGACAACAGGATGGACAGGGTTATCATCATCCTGAGGTCTGTGAACTTTGTTGTTTTTTTGTTTTGCTGAAAAGAAGCTGATTTTGGTAAATTGGTAATTTTTTGGGAGGGTCAAACGAATTTTTTGATTTTTTTAGATTGAGTTAAAAATCTTGTTGGTTTTTGGTGTTGTATCATTGGTTTTCGGCCAAAATTGCGGTTCCCTGTAAGTGGTAATGCTTTTATTTTTGGAGTACTGTTTTCTTTGTTGAAGTTTTGTCTTTCTGCAGTTTTTTGCGGAAAACATGCATAAAATAAAGATGAAAAGTGGTTTGGTTCTATTTTATAAGTGTTGGATGATTTTTATTGTAATTTTTGGACTTTTGGCTAGAATTCCTGGTTTTTGCATTTTTCCCTCTGTTTTGAGTGAAGCAGTGAAAGCTAGAACCAAAGAGTTGAAAAAGGAAATAATTACTAACTTCCAGCGTCGGAAATTGGAATTATTCCTGCTCTTTTACACGTTTTATTAAAGTTAACACGCTTTGGCGTTGTCAAACGTTGATTTGACGTAGTTTTGACGTAGTTGTGACGTCACTTTTCGTTGTGCGTCGTTTTACGTGTTCTGCGAGCGAGAATGCGCTTTTGGCGTAGTTTGCGAATCGAAATTGATTTCTAAATTGGTAATTTGTTTACCTGCCAGTAGCATTTACCGTTGACATCGCTTGTTTGTATTTATTACGTCCCGATGGCTTCGCGCAACTAAGTTATCGGCGCGTAATTATACATAACACGATATTTACGCGAGTTTCCATCTTTGCCCGCTGGCGGCGCTTCGGCGTAGTGCGCGCGCAAGTTGCGCGTCACCAAAAAACCCGAACCGATACCTGCCATGCGAGACTACGATGACGTCGCGGGAAATTTGAACTGTGATACCTTGGATGCGAGACTAGGGTCCGATGTCCATTTCTGGAAGCTTCGGCCGAACCTTCCATCGGATGTTGAGCCCACCATCTACATGTTATGATGAAATGTGATGCCGTAGTTCCTGACGCCCTCACCTGTGACGTTTGGGACCTAGTGGCGCTTCAATCAACCTTTTCGTGAAAAATAACTTTTGTTTCGCAATAACAATTTCTTTGTCTTTCCGAGTGCGGTTTTCACAGTGTGACAACGTGTTTGTCGCTCATCGGATTTTTGGACGTTCTTTGTGAGTTTTGCAAGTGCTTTTTCATCAGTTTCGTCGAGTTTTTGGCCGTATTCTTCGAGCGATCGAAAAATAGTGTGTATTTCGCCAGTTGCGAATAGTTTTTCGCCGCTTCATCGTTCGGCCAGTCAAGTCCGGCCAGTTGGACCTGTCGTCGGATATTTCTTCGCCCATCGCGAATAGTTTCCACAAGGTGTGAGTAGTTTTTCGCCGTTTTGACGGCAGTTCAAGTGTTCGTTCGTCGTTTGCGATCGATGGACCATCGCATCTGCCGTTCTTCGTCTCTCCGAAGAAGACATCGCGATTGGTTCTGCATCGAGTGTTGGAACGTTCTTCGGCTCGTCGAAGGACAATTCGCAGGTTGCGAATAGTTTCACGGTACGTGAAGTATTTTTTGGAACGTTCTTGTCATTTTCTCGTCGTTCTTCGAGCTCGAAGTGCAAAGATGGCTTCTTCAAGCAATGACAGCAAGCGAGGGCAAGGTGCAGGACGTCGTTTTCCGGGGTAGAAGACGCTCCCCCACGTCCTGGCGAGAGGGTCTATTACCCTTCCCTAGGCCCGGTCAGTGATGGCTCCTGCGACGGCTGCGGTGACAACAAGTTTTACAAAGAGCGACTCTCCTGGGCTGGCTGCTCTTAAGAGACTGCAACACCGTTCCCGAGCGGCTCTGGCGGTCCGCGAACAACTTCGCTCCCTAAAGTTCGTGAAGTCCCAGATGGAGGACAAGGTGGTCAAGACTCAGGTTGTCGTCTTGACTCAAGTTACTCTTGGCAAGCTGGAGGAATTGGAGAGCAGCAAGTCTGTGCGCAGCTTTGGTTGCCAATACATTGACTGGATGTCCGACGAGGAATTGGAGAGCAGCAAGTCGGTGCGCAGCTTTGGCTGCCAATACATTGACTGGATGTCCGACGAGGTACTTTGGAACCCTCCGGTAAGCAAGATCGACAGGGATCTGGAGGCGATAATGGAGCCAGCTGACCAAGTCTCTGATGCCGAAGCAGATGCCATCTATCCAGATGATGTCTCCGTGGGTGACTGGCCGGTGGCTGGTGTGCCCTGGGTCAACCAACCCCACTACGAGGTGCCTGCTGCTCTGGCTGCTAGCCAGGCTCGTCGCCGAGTTCCTGAGGTCGTAGCGGATCTTCCAATTGACGATGTGGTGGCCATCATCCGTCGCGCACTCGAGACGAGTGCTTTGAACGTTGGTGGTGTTGTTCCTGCTCCTGTGTTTCGGCAGCTGTGCGCTTCATTGTCTGAAGTGCCGGCTGTCGCTTCTTCGATGTCTCCGGCGATGTCCTCCGAGTTGCCTGTTCCTGTTCCTGTTCCTGGTGATGTCCTTCGGGTCGAAGATGTCCCAGTTCCTGTCCCGGTGGTCGACGTGTCTCCTGCTGCTGATGTTGACCCGGTTCCGGAGGCTGTCCAGGAGGTTGAGGAGGTTCCTGTTGATGGGGATCTTGTTGCGGAATCGGGCGCGGACTTAGCCGCTTCGTCTCCGGTGGCTGAGGTGGAGCTCCCTCGTCGTCGCCTGATGACGTCTTCGTCTTCGTCGTCATCTTCGTCTTCGTCCTCTTCATCGTCTTCGAGCTCGGTGGTGCCGTATGCTGCTGCGTTGGTGGGTCACGTGTTCGAGGGTGGCATCGAGGTCCTGATCAACGAGGTCCCGGTCCCTGCGTCTCCCCTGAACGAAGACGCTGACTACGATGTCTCCGAAGAGGATGTCTTCGCTGATGTGTCTTCGGAGCTGTTGGTGTCCCTCCCCAGTGAGCCCGGAAGTTCGCCGTCCGAACCTCCGGTCGCTGGGGACGAAGACATCTTTGCCGAGTTGGCTGGTGCTGCTGCTGCAGCTAGTGCGTCGGGTTTGGTCTTGTCCCGTTGAAGTGAACTTTCGTGAACTTTGATTGTTCTTTTTGTTTGATTTTGGGGGGTTTGTCTGGGGTTTTCTTTTCTGTTTTGCGATTGGTCCAAGTAGGACGGTCGACTTTTTCGCGGGATGCGAGTAGTGTTTCTATATCGCTGGTTGCGTGTTGTCGTTTTTTCGTTTTCGCGGGATGCGAGTTGACTTTTTGTTTTGTTGGTTTTCGCGGGTTGCGTTTCTGGTTCGTTTTTTGTTTCTTTTCGTTCGTTTCCTTTCGCGGGTTGCGAATAGAGGTTTTTCGTTTGTTTCGCTTTTCGCGGTGGGTGAGTGGTTTTTCGCGCTGGTTGCGCGCTTGGTTCTGGGTCGTTCGTTTTGCTTTCGAGAGTTGCGATTTTGGTTCCTTTTCCTTTCTGTTTCTTAGTGCCGAGTTGGCATGCGGGTTTTCGTGACTTTTTGGTTTCTTCGGGGTTCGGAGTTGTACCTCGTGTCTCTTTTTCTGTGTTCGTTTTTTTTCGTACTTGGTTTTGGGGGGGGGGAGATGTAACGGTTCAGGGTAGAAACCTCCCAACCCCCCCTTCACCGTTCTTAGAAAAGCTAAGTTTAGACGGACCTTTTGTTAAAAGTTAAGGATTAAGGGCTCCACATCCTGTTTTTGTCGTGTTTAAGCCCCGCCCCCTAGGAAAGGTGATTGGTTCTGTTCGAACTAATCAGCCAATCCTAGGGAAGCGCGCGAAAGTTGAGAAATATTCCTATTGGGTGGCAAAGGGCCGTAGGAGGAGCCTAATTGTCTATTTAAGCTCCTACAACCCTTTGCCCAGTGTCTTTTGGATGGGGAAAATCCTACAGTGATTGTAGGTCTACAGTGTGATAGGGCAGTAGCCCTTTTAGCTTCAGTTGTTAGGTTACGATCTATTTCAGCTAATAAAGTTATTTTATTCATTTATTCCTTCAAGTCTTCGGATTTAGTGATTTATTCTTTTCATTGCAACGTGAGCGTTACAAACAGAAGCCTCTCACACGCACACACGCATTTTACAGAAAGTTGTATTTATATCGAGTAGTTGTGCATGTTATTTCTATTTTTTTATTTTTGAGGTTTTTTATTTCTTTTTATTGTTTTTATTGTTTGTTGTGTATTTTTGGATTTGAACTCATTATTGGTAATTATTGTTGCTTAATAACAGTCACACATCGAAAAGGCAAAATAAAGCCAATTTCCTTTTTTCTTTTTTTTAATATGCGTAAAACACAAACACAAAGGAAATGTGTTGCAACCAATCGCGTTCGAGGGGTGTGGCTTACAAGTTATGCATTGATTTCATTGGGTAGAATGTGACTTCCGTTGGCAATAAATTGTGACAAATAATGCACGCAGCAAATAAACCGAAATAGGTGACTCACATCCAATCTTCCGGGAGGTGTACAGATAGGGATGGAAGGTCATAAATCTAATTAGGCCATGCCCCTTTACTTGCAGGTGATCCGTAGAGGGTGGTAGGTACTAAATCAAATTAAATTAGGCCACAACCCTGCCAGAAAAATTAATCAAATTCGGCAATGTCAATTGACGAATTTCAGTAGGCGTGTCCTGTTGCAAATATGGAGGCCGTAATGTGGATAATCGTGCAACCCTATTGGCTGTTGCCTAGATATCCACAACAAGGACGTCATTTTTCTTCTGTATTTCAGCCAATAGCAATGCACGTGAAATCGGTCAATTCCCGATAAACCAACTGTCTAAATAACTTTTTTACTAATTTTCACAGAGATTTTGTGTCTGAGTCAGAATTTAAGGCAAGAAGTGCACAATGTTAACATAATTTTTGAACGAAACTTGAAGTAATATATTTGCATACAGATGGTGTTCATCCTTTACCAATTATTTCACAGCACAAATGTAGAAACATGTCCAAAAGAAATTCCAGGAAATGGAGCAAGGCTCCATGGAGCAATCTACAATCTATATTTTATAATAAAACTACTCGGGGTAGTTTAATTGTCAGGATATTGTAATTGTGTATCGATCATAAACAAAAACAGAGGAATTTTGAAAAATGCAGTTATACGTACTTGTTATTTTTTAACACGAAATAATCCTTCCCAATTAAATTAAGTGATGCAAGTAGAATAGAGCATGGAGGAAAATTGGATATTTGATTTCACATGCATTGTGGTTAGGGTTGAAAATTAAAGTTGAACCACAATATATGGAAAACCAGTAGCTTTTCTAAGAAATGTACACTTTGCACAATCACACCTGTTGACAGACCTCATGTGACCGCGGCCTACTGTATATAAAGTGAGGACCAAACCCCCGAACCACGGTGGAAGAGCAGTTGCAAGCTTGAGTTCAATTGGGATCACCACCACAGTATTGAAGAAATGTCATCTACCATCGCAGTTCTATTCACTGTAGCAATAGCTGTTATCCTACCCTTATGAAAAAGTTTGATCCATTTGGATCGAAATATCATGGATCCATGTAGATCACGTTTTCTTTCCGTTTTTGTGCAGGTGCACCAAAACCGTCATATGGGCGTTTTATTTTGGTTTCTTGGCCTGGGGCACCATTCTGCCAAAACTGTTACTTGTGCGTTTTGTAAACGTTTTATTTTGGTTTTATTTAGGTTTCTTGTACGTTATTCTCACCCTTAAGAAGCTTTATCCAAACCATTAGTTTACCGTTTTATTAACGTTTTTGCAGCAGCAAAGAAAATACACATATATGCAATATTCAAATATTTTTTATTGTTTTCATTTGGAACACTTCAATGGTACATACAATAATGACTTTGCAAAACCATTAACAACATTCATGATTGCAAATTAAACACTGCTTAGTTTAACATTCCAACTGACCCTTTTCATTGTTCTGCCATTGGCTGAAAAAATCTATGAAAAATGGAGTCCTTATAGGGAGAATCTGCTTTCAGCCAAACAGATTGCATAATTTGCACCTTTACAGCCTCCATCTTGGCAAAAGAAGGTGCTATACTGAAAAGAGTCAATTGCAAAAGCAATATTCAATAGCTTGCAATTTTAAAAGTAAAAAAGTATTTACATTTCCCAGAGTTGGGCATTATTGGCAAACAAGGTTATACATAATAACAAGAGTGATATTAAGAAAAGCATTGGAGCAAGGTTTCTTTCATTCTCTGTCAATTGGTGGCGCCAAATAAAATTTCAATGTTACTGAAACGTTTTTAAAACTTGTCAGTACATGGGAAAAAGATAAAATATGCAACATGGGTATTTCTTTTGGGGCGCCTAATAGAAATAATCAATTCCAAAGCTTTGGTGACAATTAGGGCTTTGGTCAGCAATGGAGCAAAATCGTCCATTAATGGCAGTAAAAATTGTAAATTCAGTGGCACTGTCATTAGAGGTATTACGCAGGCAATATTTTTTCATTTTTCATCCAAATCCAGATATTTTCAAATTCATATTAATTGGAATTAAAAAATTTGGTATTCTATAAAGTGCATGTATTATTTCATAATAATTTCATTACAAGTGATGAAAATGAAAGCAATTAAGTGTTGCAGGCCTGCACAATATCTCCCCATGACATTTCATATATTCAAATCAATTAGTTTTTGTTCCTCAGATTACCATAGTCCCAATTGTCACCGAAGTTTTGCAATGGTTTATTTCAAATTGGCAACAAGATATTCTTCTTGGTGTATTTTGTACACTTTTGAATGTACATACTATAACAAGTCTTAATAACTTTCCAATAAAAATATTGCAATTTTATGTGACGCAAAACCTAGTGGCGGAGAATTAAAGCAGATTTGCTCTAAGCTTTTTCTTAAAGTTGATCATATGTGAGACAAAATAGCATTTATGGGCAGCTCTTAAAATTAAAATTGCCACAAATTGTTTTGGTATGCAAAACATACTCCTGACGACATCATCCTTGTTTGATCCCACGCACAATTCTGCATAGAACTTGTATCTGAAAAAAGTGTTATTAATGCATATCCAATCAGCGAAACAATTATGAATTTGTTCTGCATTATTAGGCATAACGTGATATTGACAACAATTTTTCATTGTACTAATGCATTTGTAGTATGCTTTCATTGTATAAATTGAATTCAATGTATTTTTGTAAATTAAATAAATTGTAAATACAATCGATTAAATTCAAATAATTGAATTAAATCAAAGTGAATTAAATTAAATTAACTGATTTTTAAAATAATTTACTATAACCAAAATTGGTAACTTCAGTCTTTTGCAAATAAAACAACTTAAGTAGTGAGTTATGGTTTATTTATTAATTTGTAAATTAAGTAGTAATTGTGGGATTTGTTACCTAAGTGGAATAGCCAAACTTTTTTGATTTATTTTTATTTTTTGCTGGACTTTGTTTGTGGATGACAATATACCCACAAAAACATATTTTCATTAGCTCCATCAATGAAAAATTTACAACTGTAATTTCAAAAGTTAACAATCAATTCATTCTCATTAACACAGATCGGTCTACGAAATTCACAAATTGTTTCTGGTAATTATACATTTCCTTCAAAGTTATTTGCATTTTTTAATTGCTGATACATGTTACAATTTATTTTGGTTGCAATTTCGATTAATGTTTGGTATAATTACTGAGGATCTAATTCATACATAATTTGTTCCATTTAGTTTAATGTTCTGGTTTGTTAATTTTTATTTAGAAGATTTATTTGTGCATATAACTGACACTAGTCGAAATTCAAATTTTATTTATTTTGTTCTTTTCTCGTAACAGAAAATACAAATTGTCCCTTATTTATTATAACCAATATATACATATTTTTTATTTATATTATTATTATTATGAATGTAATTTACACATGAATGTACATTTATGAATTTACAAACATAATTATTCATTAAAATTACTTACAAATCATCACAAACAATTAATTCATTACCTATAAACATACAAAATACTAAATATAAACTTATTGTATTTCACAAATAATATAAAACCATGGAACTGAAATAACAATACAGTGATAGATGAAACAAAATATTACCTATAATTTATGTAAAGAAAACTTAATTTAATAAATACTAAAAACCTCACCTTAATTAATATAATTCTCTATGCATTGTCTATTTTCTGTCTGTAAACTTTTACTGTCTTCTCTTGCTTCTCTAGAAAATGAATGTTCTCTCCCTGTAAAATGTAGATTTCACATACTTCCAAAACCGGTTTTGAAAGGAATATCAAATGGACCAATGAAATGATAGGACCTCAGCTAAAATTCCAAGAATTGTTTTTCTGCATGAGGGTCAGTAACCGTGATAAAAGTAGCATTGTTAAAACGTCCATTTGACATCTTGACAAAAACGACAAAATGACGTTTTGGAGAAACTGAAAACCAGGAAAAACCAGGAAAGAAACGTTTTGAATGAACCACAGAATAACCATTCTTCTATCACTGCTAAAATAACGTTATTAAACTGGTAGAAACCTAAAAGAAACATTATAAAACAAAACCACACCGTTTCTTTTGAGTTCTGTGCTATCTAGCTGGGATGTATAACACTGTATAATAGCCTACATATACCAGCTTCAACAGTATGTGAATTAAATAGCATAGCCTGTCCTTGGACTAATATGGTTGAAGGACCGGAAGCTCCCTATCTAAATGGGCTCAAACGCGTTTCCGTTAATGTCAAGGAGGTTAGAGTAGAATGAAGGGAGCATAAGCTATCTCGCCTGCAATTGGAAATTGACCGATTTCAGTAGGCTCCGCCCACGAAAGTCGTAGCTCCACCCACTGCAGCACGCAATCCTTTACATAGGATTCAAGCGTTCGATTGCAAAATTCCGCCAATTTTGCGATTGAAAACGGCTTTCATTGTGTTGAAAACCACGGATTATCAACAGGAACACGATTTCCGGTATTTCTGTGCGCTTTTTTAACATTACACAGCCGTAACTACCGAGAGAAAACCGTTTGTATCGCTGCTAACATACGATTTCCGACTCGAAAGGACTACCGAGCCGCCATTTGCATTTGATTTGCACTAGGATCTACAGCGCTCTTCCCAGACCCGTTATACGAGCCAACCAATAAGTGGCTCAAGAAATCGGCCAATTGTTCCAGATATTTTTGCAAAGGCCCGCCCAGTATTCCACAAGCCCCACGCAGTTTATTCGATCATTGTGGATGTGAGCCTCTGACTCCTCCTACAGATCTGACGTAGCCGGTGACG
>JAQIWR010002780.1:0-10517 GCA_034695945.1 Glomeris hexasticha | reverse complement strand
AACAATACGGCAAATAAAAGAGCGTCTTTCTAACTATTAGGCCCAATTTTATGGTGATCAAGGCCCCTGCTGGCCTTCAGCAGCGTCGAATTTCCGAACACCAGTTTTTGAAACTCGGAAAAACGTCATTGATTTCCAACCACCCACCGATACATGCCGTTCCCCCTTAAGGTGGAATCTGTCTATACTGGAAGTCGTTTAGGGTAGAAGTGTCTATAAATGAAACTGTTTAGGGTGGAAATTGTCTAGGGTGTAAACTGTGTACGCTGGAAGGTGTGCTTGGCCCTTTAAACTCCACTGTACACAGGTTTCCATCGTAGCTTGTTAGTAAGCTCAAAATAGAACAGACAAGTCTGTATAAAGTTTTCGAACATGCGTTAAATTTGAGCCAATTAATCCATTCACAGCGTTTCTGAAATAGAATCTGTATTTTACAAGGGAATGCCCTTATAAATGGAGTTGTTTTACGTACAAACGGCGGGTATCCCGGAATCTCCAACGGGTCCCTCAAGTCCGGGTACGCGGTAATAAGCGCGCTGCAGATGTTGTTGTAGTCCTCCTTGGACGGGTACCTCTTCATGGACATGTAGAAGTCGACGCTGATGCGCACCAGCCGGCTTTTCACGCTCTTGTCCCTCAACCTTCCTTCCTTGATGGCCTGTCGTAACGCGCTGTCCATCGGCGGCAACGGGATCGGGGTCGGGATAGCGCAGATCACGTTCTCGTCGAAACCGTCGTTCAAGTCATCTTGACTCTCTTCGGAGTCCGACTCCGGCGAGTCGAAATCTTCCGATTCGCTGTCCGACTCGTCATCTGTTCCGAATCAATATCTCCGTCAACGCGCACCGACAACCGTTAACGTACTAAAGTAACCCCCGTTTATATATAACGACCGTACGAAGTTCGTTATAACCGAGGTTTACTGTTATTATATCAAAGTTTCCTTCATTATTTAACAACCTTCTTCCGATTCCTCCGATTCACTATCGTCTTCACTTTCTTCCACGTCTTTCCTCGATCGATGCGTACCCTGATTGTTTTTCCGGCTTCTTTTCCCATTGGCTGGAGTCTGAAATAAAATACAATACACTACCAATGAGTTTCCGCATTTCTGTAAAGAAATAAAATATTATTTATATACGATAAAATATTAAAATATACTCTATCCAGAGTTTAGTTGATAAAAAACGCCCCTTTTAAGGAATGCATAGTTATTGGTTTTTGGCCAGCGGTGGGCGGTGCCCTAATCTCATTAGCCACACGCGAACCAATTACAACTTGGGTCTTAAAAGAGAGGCGGGGCGTTGACAATATCCTGATTTCAACTAATCTGTGCTTTATTACAATAACTACAGCATGGTTAATACCAATCTGTGATTACAATTAATATTCCAGGTTTTCCTGAGTGCAATTCAAGTTCATCTAATGTTATTACAATTACCATCCCTATTGGAAAAATCCCTCACATTACAAACCATCCCTACCATCACACACCACCATAAACCACCATCAGAGACCATCATGAACCATCAGGAACCATCACATGGACCATCACCGTGGTGGATTATGGTACACCTTCATGTGAAGGATTTTTCCAATAGGGATTTGTCTAAATAATTTACATTTACAAAATACACAATCAAATTGTATATTATATCTAGTTAAAATCTAATTTCCGAGTTTTCCACATTCTCCACGTTTCCCTGAGTGGCGTATGAATCCTGAATAATAGGCAATTCCAAACATTATTCCCAATTTATTTGACTTAATTTTCTGCAGCATTTCACACAATTTAAAAATATATTGGAAAATGTAAAACACACACATAACCTCATCATCATTGCCAGACGAAGCATCGTCGGAATCCGAGCAGTTCTTGCGCTTTTTCTCCAACAATCGTAGTTCCTGCACATAAAACTGACATTAGGCTTAAACGGATCAAAAATGGTGGCGATCGAGTGAGAAATTTCAAACCTTTTCCAGTTCGGACCAACTGTCATCTCCACTATCCTCCTTATTACAATCGACGACGACCTTCTTTTTCCTCCTGGTCGACATTTCGTCGATGTTATTTCAACGCTAGATTACGACCGTAATCATGCGAACCGTTCCAAAACAATAATACAAAAATAGAGAGAAAAGACGCGCAGATGGCGGCAACTCGAATTTTGTCCTCGGTTGCAGCGCCACCTGGCGTCTCGCGCCTCAACCAACGTAACCTCTTTCTCAACATTTTCCCCCATCCACTGATTTATATCGAAACTATTACCACGCATTTGATCTAATTCATCTTTTCCCTGCATTTAGACACTGTCGGAATATTTATTTCATAATCTTAAATTATCAAACGACCAATTTATAGTGTGTCTCAACTCAAGGTTGCAACGATTCACTAATGATATGTTGCTTTATTGAGTAGACATTTGACCCAAAAAAAAATGTTCTTGATGCAAAATTGATGTAACTTACTTAATAAAGTTACTTGATGCGTATTTTCCCAAATTTTTATTTGGGATTATGTGATATTATTTTTTAGCAATCGTCGAAATGTGCAATCTTTAGTTGAGACTCACTATACATATACAGACATAAAAAATTGTAGAAAAATGTATAAAAGTGTTCAAATGAAGTTATACGTGCTCATGTGTTGTTGCTACACATGGCACAATATTATTATAATCACCAACATATTAATATATTTTGCAGAATTATTAAACACTGAAGTATAATTAATCCTTTTCGTAAACTTTAAATTTATACTTAATTCCTCCTTCTTCTTGGATTTCATCCGAAACAGAAGGATCACTGGAAACAAATAAAATAATACATTTTCATATTTGAAAATTTTAAACGACAACAAAAAATATAAAATAATTACCGAATTTGTTTGAATTCTTTGGGAATTGTCGGGAAAAAAGTATCACAATTGAAATTTGCCATAATTTCAGTGAAGTAAACACGACCGCACATCGGTGATTCCATCGCTTCCTATTAGATATTAAAATACAATACAGTAATTGAAATATATATCAATTTTAAAATTCAGCTTTAAAGTAAATTAATTATACCAAGAGATTATACCTTATAAACTGACGAACCGCCAATGATCCATATTTTTTCAACTTTTCCCGTATTCTGCAGGCTCTCCAGCAATTTAATCGCAAAATCCAAGTCAGGAGCCAGATAATGTGCACCATCCGGCGCCTGACTGTATATAAAATATAAAATGATAACATTTTATAACATTCGAAATTGCCGCCATCGACGTTTGCAACTTTCTTGCGTCAAAATGCACCGCGCGCAACATTCTCACGTTTCAAATATAGGGAATGTTGCGAGACGATCGCCTTCACGCAAGATCGTATAAATGGAAACGTACTCACAGTAATTCTTTAGAAAGTACAACGTTTATCCTGCTCTTAAGAGGCCGGAAGCGCTCGGGAATGGAAAACCAAGTTTTTCTACCCATAACTACAGCATTCTGTTTTTCTGTAACAAAATAACAAACAAAAACCAAGATTAAACGAAATCGAGTGCAATACAATTGCACGGTAAAACGTTCTGCGCAACATTCTCTCCCGCGATATCGCTTTTCCTACGAGGCGAGCAACAAACACTTGCGAGCGGCTGTTTACGTGGGGAGAAAGTTGCATAGCAATATTTTCCTCGACTTTAGCGAGACTTTCCGACAGATTTTAACCCGTTACCACTGTCAACAGTCGTTGATGTCATCCGGTTGAAATACTGCATTTCTTTCCTGAAAATGAATACATTTTTTCAGTGAATTAAAATTTGTAATTTGTACG
The DNA here is from genome assembly GCA_034695945.1 of Glomeris hexasticha. NCBI lineage: Eukaryota > Metazoa > Arthropoda > Diplopoda > Glomerida > Glomeridae > Glomeris > Glomeris hexasticha. The sequence goes on along the minus strand of JAQIWR010002780.1, from coordinate 6,711 downwards.
TACGAAATTAATTTCTTCGAAAACTTATACTTTAAATTCCAAGGAAGGTTTCCGCTCATTCCGATTCCCATATTTTCACAAGCGGCAACGATAACATGAATCTTACTCATTTTAGAAACTACAAACCACTGTACAAACTACGAAACAAACGCATAAATGTCGATCAAATCTTGAGATCAAATCAAGTACAAGGTTATCAAGTAGCCCCCGAAAGGCCGCACTTTGCGTTGGCGCCAATCGAGGCGAACAGGTTCCCCGTCGCAACTTTATTGCGCGCAACTTCAAACGCTTGCAACTTCCCCGCATCATTCGAACACGCAAAGTCAACGTCTTGCAATAGAAAGTTGCGCACAATCGGTTGCGGTGCAATAATGTTGCACGACAGAGATCGCTATTCCTATTTGTTGCAAGAATGCCGCGAAATTCAAACGATAAACCACGGATAACCTTGGAAAAATCAATTGCTAAACAATTCAATTGTGTATAACAACGTGATAATTTTATTGCTCGGCAATATTTTCCCTGCGATATTTCTTAACAGAGTAATTAAAGCGCATTCAAAAATATATTTGAGCAATACACATCATCTTTAAAACTTTAAATATACGCACAACATAAAAATGCACGTCGATAAAAAATAGCTGCTAATAAAATAAACAATCCAGTATTAATTAAAATAATAAAACAATATATACTTTTAGCGTTTAGTGACCATCGCAAGCGTTTATATTCCCAATGTGAGCTCCGTATACGGTGTCCGAAGGCCTTTCGGTAAATACGGTTTACATTAAATTCACACTTAATTTTGAGCTTATTTGTAAAAATTGCACCCATATAATTATTATACCTTAATACACTTGTTCGTATCCAGTTTGATTGTTATGTTAACAATACTGTTTTTTTACAAACTATTTTACGTCAATCACAGATTTTACGTACGTGAATCGAGGTGCGCATCAGCTTTAACTACTACATCACAACCATAGTGATCTGTGTTTAACTCGTTTAAAACACCACAGAAGCAATTTAAAGTGCCATTCGGAAACCTGATTAGTGATATATCCTGTCTGAAAATACGAACAGGATCGTGATTAAAGTTACACGAATATGTAAAACTTCGTCAGCTGCTACTTTCATTGTATAATGATTATTAATTATTACAGTTCTTCTGGTTTAGATTCCTCCAAATCGTACCTGCAATTGAATCAAAACACTGACTTAAATACATGTTTTACATCTAAAAATAAATCAAATTTAATTGTATTTCACGTTAACAGCTAGACACTCCAACCACTTCATTGTAATTATACATTATTACAAATGTTATCGTACCATTCGGTGGTTGCTTGATTCAGGTCCATTCCGGTCAAATTCACAGCCACCTATACATAGTATTAAACTATTATATAGATGATTCATAAACCTCGTGGAGGGCTAATAATTTTTAAATGACTTTTGAAATCAGTATTATTTGACTTGATGCATATGTTATAAGCATCTCCCTGTTATAAGTAAAGGGCAATCCATTTCTGAACGTTTCATTTTGACAACAAAATTGGAATGCAGTGTTCCAAAATGCAACTTTTGGAATATTGTAGATATAGGGGTAGTTCCAATTGGAGAAGTGTAGCAGGCCACCTTGGTAGCAGGGCGTCCTCCTTGTAATAACACAAAAAGAATTCCTAAAATCGAACAGTAAACAACAGAGAAATAACGTTATTTCCAAAAGGGGTTATTTCAAGTGACTTGTCCTGCATGGCAATATGCGAGGTCCTGCAGTGAACCAGCATCATACTGCATTCAGGTGTCCCTCGTGTTGAGGTAGAATAAGAAACAAACGTATGTGGTTACAGCTGCTGAACAGTGTTTTACTTAAACGGATAATCATGTCAATAAAATATCTAAACACATTGTTGCTATGCGAAACAATTAAAAACCGAAATTCTTTTTGTGTTATAACCAGCAGGACGCCTGCTACACTTCCCCTAAATCTGCAATATTCCAAAAGTTGTGTTTTGGAACACTGCGGTCCAATTTTGTTGTCAAAATGAAACGTTCAGAAATGGATTACCCTTTACTTGTAACATATGCATAAAGTCAAATAATACCAAATAATTTACAAATTATTAGCCCTCCACAAGGTTTATGAATCACCCTGTAAAGTGCAATTGAATTTCAAGGGATTTTATACCCGTCCTAACGCGACACTCCTTCCGAACAACGAAGAACTGCTTCTGGCGCAAACACTCGCTTCCACCACTTGGTTCTCCAAATCACTGGCTGCTATCGTGTAATCGAATCTACCCATATATAGTAAAAATAATTACAATAATTATATGCAGTTCAAACTACAGTCGAACCTCGATAACAGAAACTTCCATAAGTTAACCGAAATATTCTATAAATGACAATTATTTTGTACCCGCGTCCAAACTCACTATTCTTCCCACCTTAAACTTTTTCTATAACTGAATGTTTTAACTGGAAATTTCGATATCTGACACATAGTTCTTTGTCCCTGCAGAGCCCTGCAGAGAAAAACTTCAATATAACAGAAACTTTGTTACGTGTCAACTATTTTTGCACCAACTGTTGAAAGGGATGCGGCAAAAACTTGAGACATTTGATTAAATTGAAGAATATTTGAACAAGTTTGCAATATAATAAAGCAAAAACCCCGTTAACAGAGCTTTTGCAAGTTCTGGGAATATAAACTGAGTTACTAACAATTGCATGCTTTATATTGCACACATATAACCGATTTTTAAGTACAACTTCGTTAAAATAAATGCAAGTTTTTCCAATTTCAATTGGACTTCCAGTTACAGAGGTTCGACGTTTTATTACAACCATTTTTCTGAATAATTTGAATTTACTGCATTGAAATTGCATATAATACATTTATATCAATTTCCCTGAGTTTTCCCGATTTCTTCGAGTGATACGAACCCTGTATAATAACTGTAAAAGTCTGCAAATTACACAAATAACTCATCCGTTCTTACGTTTCGTCAAAAACAGGTTTGCAAGATGACTTCACCGAAGCAGTTTTCCTCTTGCTGTCTTTCGATTGGTCCGCTTGCAAGTACAACTTGACGTACGGGTCCGGCGCTTCCCCCGAACTCAGACACGGCACGTTCCTGAAACGCCATCAAGTTCCTTATTATTTAAGTTTAACGTTACTTAAGAATCCATCATTTAACCTACACGGCTCTGTGAACTACCACGACCAGCTTCTGTCTCGGCGCGCTGTACCGCATCGTAAGCTGCAACTTCGCTTTCCTCGAATCGGCGCCGGGTCTGACGGGAAAATATTAAAACGTTTACGCCGTGTAATAATAAATAACAGTAAGTAACCCACTCTACGATCCTTCGCCGTAAAGACGTGTCCGTTTCCGAAGAAGTGTTCGTGCCGTTCAGTTCCGGAGAAGTTTCAAATACGGGAGCCGTCGCGGACGTGATGGTGCCGTTCTGCGGGGTGGCCGGTTCAGCGGAACCTTCCTCCAAACTGTCGCTAGACCGAGGTAGGACGGGGCTTGGGTTGGAAGGGGTTGTGCCCATCCTTCCACTGCTCACGGAATCGAGACTACGCTGACGTTGTTCGCGCGACACCACGTTTGGCGTTTCGCTCTCATCCGTTTTCGCGGAGCGTAAAACCTGGATTTTAATCCATGTAAAACCTTGATAAAACTGAATGAAACCAAGGAGGTTAGAGTAGACTGGAGGGAGCACTGGAAATGAGAAGTGCAGCCGCTTGAATTATGCGTAGCGGAGCCAGTACGAGAGGCTAGTCAGAGGCTGCACAATTCGTCCGCTACAAGCCGTGGAAAAATGTTTTTGGGAAATTAGTTTATTTTTAACGTTAGGCCTTTTGTAGCAAATAGGACCATTGGACCTTTTCGATTCCATTAGGACCATTGCGCTTTTTCGATTCCTTTAACGCCATTGGGCCCTTTCCGCGACTCTATTAGGACCATTGCACACTTTCGATCCATAAGGACCACTGGCTCTTTCCACTCCATTCGGACCACTAGGCTTTTTCGACTCCATTAGGACCATTGCACCCTTTCGATTCCTTTAACACCATTGGGCTCTTTCAATATGATTAGGAACACTGGGCTCTTTCAATTTCATTAGGACCACTGGGCCCTTTCGATTCCATTACGATCATTGCACCCTTTCGATCCATAAGGACCACTGGGCTCTTTCCACTCCATTAGGACCACTAGGCTTTTTCGACTCCATTACGATCATTGCACCCTTTCGATCCATTAGGACCACTGGGCTCTTTCGACTCCATTAGGACCACTAGGCCCTTTAGATGTCATTAGGCTCATTGCACCCTTTCGATTCCTTTAACCCCATTGGGCTCTTTCGATTTCATTAGGACCACTGGGCCCTTTAGATGCCATTATGATCATTGCACCCTTTCGATCTATTAGGACCACTGTGCCCTTTCAACTCCATTAGGACCACTCGACCCTTTCGATTCCATTAGGATTATTGCACCCTTTTGATCCATTAGGACCACTAGGCTCTTTCGATTCTAATAGGACTACTAGGCCCTTCAATTCCTTTAACACCATTAGGCCCTTTCAATTTCTCAACACCATTAGGCCCTTTCAATTCCTTTAACACCATTAGGCCCTTTCGATTCCATTGGGAACATCGCACACTTTCGATTCCAATAGGACCATTGGGAGCTTACGATTACTTTTAACACACTTGGGCCCTTTCGACTTCATTTGGACCATTGGGTCTATTCGACTCCATTAGGAGCATTGGGCCCATTCGACTCCATTAGGACCATTGGCACTTTCGAATTCATAAGGACTATTGGGCCCTTTGGATGCCATTAGGGGTCCTTTTGGTCTTAATTAGGACAATTGGGCTCTGTGGATCTGTTAGAACAAACAGACAAGACGCAGCAGAAGTTGCAGCCTACATTAATTGAGGCAAGGGCGTAACTAGCCTCCTCTGCGCCTGCATCCGGCTTCATTTTGGCAACATGCGGAGGATAGCTTTCACTCCCTCCAGTCTACTCTAACCTCCTTGAATATAATACGATCACGCGTCGGATGTGGGAATTCATTCTGTATATTAATGAGATACTGACCTGTAGTTTAAATAGAAGTGTGATTTCGCAACCGTGGTTGGCGGATTTGAGCGGAAGCGGTCGGTGAATACTCATATTTTGTTCTTTCAAGAGCTGCCTTAGTGCAAAAGAGAGTACACCTAATGGTTTGTCAGTCTTTTTGTCAATCACCTATCCAATGGAAATGGAATTTATAATTGCAGTGTCACAACTGATTCTGTAAAACTTTATTGAACTGGAAACTGAAGTTTGTTTTCTTACTTCAACTAAGATGTCCTGTGCTTCTGGGTTCTGGACCAAGAAGCAGAAGCCCTTTTCCCAAACAGGATCGTTGGTGTTGGAACAAATCTGCGTCTCGTTTTTCTGTTTGGCCATCGTCAACCTCACGTACGGACTCGGTTCGATCCCAATTTTACCAGAGTTCTTAATTCAAAATTTACTAATTAGCAAAATTAATCTATAAAGCACTTCAAAGTACAGTAATTGGCATACTCACGGGAAGATTTTTGGCGCAATCGACGTACGCGATCAGGACGGCGGACGACAGATCTTCCTTCACTCCACGATTATCCTTCATAACCTGCCCCAAAAAAAAACATTAATACAAATCACAGTTTCAATTTTGACTGGTACCAGGTAGGACAGAACTTTTGCCGTACTTGATAGAGATCAAACTCGCTGTTGCTGAACGTAAACCACGACATCTGCAAATGTACGGTCCCGGTATCCGCTTCATCCAGGGCAACCCACTATATAAGTAACGTTTCAAACAGAATATCAACCAACGATCTGGATCATGAGACTTTGAAATACATCTTACTTACCATATCGCAGCTCCCTTGCGCGATAACGGTCTGAATATCCACAGTCACCCTGAAATTTCGAACACACCCTCTGGTTACAGGACTTAAAATGATGACAAGGAGGATGAACTTAACATTAAAATCATTAATTTGGAATAACAATACGAATATTGTTCATATTTTTAACCCTCATAAGTTTAATTCTTTAAGTGTGTTTCGGCTCTTCGTGAATGATCATCAGGTACATGTCAGAACCATTACCTTTTAATCAAGGAGCAGCTCCTTGCTTTATAGTCTGGATGCTCTAACTGTGTGGTTTTCCACCCTTCTTGCCAGAGGCAAGCCCTTTGTGTTTAAATTAATTAGCAAAAGGACCTCTGTTCAACACAAAGGCCCTTGCCTCTGGCAAGAAGGGTGGAAAACCACACAGTTAGAGCATCCAGACTATAATTAACAAACAGTGCATTCCAAATGTGTATTAATTAATCTGATGCCTTAAAGAGATTACTGTGGGTTATAAAATAGTACATAATAGAGTGAAAGCCGTTCAGTGTCACCTCACAGTTAGGCTCAATCTTGATCAACACTGAAACTAGTAAATAACCAATTTGGGCAGAAAGAAAGGACGGAAGGAAGGATGGAAGGAAAAAGGAAGGAAGAAATGTAAGGAAAATGAGAAAGGAATGTAGGAAGGAGGAAGGAAGGAAAGAAATAATGGAATGAAGGATGGATGGAAGGAAGAAAGAAAAAGGAATGAAGGAAGGTATGGAAGGAAGAAGGGAAGAAAGGAAGAAAAAGGAATGAAGGAAGGAG
>JAQIWR010002779.1:0-10520 GCA_034695945.1 Glomeris hexasticha | reverse complement strand
AAAATATACAAACAAACTACGATCTATAACAGATAATGCCCATATGCGTAATTTTCTTCAAAAGATTTAGTTTTTCTCTAAAAAATTGTTAAGCAAAAAGTGGTGCATTCATCCCCGGTCTCCCCTACATATGTACCATGCAATAATGGGACAATTTAAGGTTAGCACCGGGGCCCATAGTGGCTCTCAGCGGCCCAGTCTGGATGCACTAATCTTGCCCCAAACAAACCTCGCTTCACATTGCATCAAAATGGCGGTATACACGAATATCTCTTCTCCCAAAAATATATGCTGTCGCATCTTGCACGACCAGCTATTCCACATTATATACTCCTGGTAAACATAGAGCTCATTGCTCTTAGCATGCAACATTCTACTTCTGTAAACATACTGTACAGCTCATGGACCTTATTCACAGTCAACTGAGCGTGTCCTGAAGTGGGTGCAGTAGCTGCTTTTCGCCCCTTATTGCTAAAACTGGCAGCCAAATGTATGTTTCTGGGACTACCAGTGAACTACCATGTATGGGCACAAAGCAGCTGCCGCACATGCGTGAATATGGTCTACATTGTATTGGATCAGTAAGTCCTATATTGCTTTGGAATGTGTAGCCTCGTTGATGAGCATTGTCTAGCAATATAATTTAAAAATCCTTGCTTGAATTTGGGAAGTTATGATCACATGACTACAGTTTTCAGACCATTCTCTCTCCTTACTAGCATTGTTTCAGACATTTGATCCTAGCTGCAACGTTATAGAACGCATCTTATCTTCATGGATAAACTTGTAAGATTTGTTCGCCTCGCATTCAGTGCTGATATATTATTTGGAGCCTGTTTGGTATCCTTATAAACATGTCTTTTTTTTTAGATAACTCCATATATAACCCGTATAACGCGTAAAACATTTTGTTTTCTTTTTTGGAGCTATAGGTATTGCGTTTCTGAGCAGAGCTCACTTGCGTCTAACAGATCGATAAATGGATTTGCTGTCATTTGTGTTCACTGACAATGATCCGAACGGAGTTGGCATGCCACCCGAATATTATCTTAATAGAGGGGCTCCAGACCTCTTGAAACAGTTATTTTCCATGAAAATTCGGTCATTTTCTTGAGAAGATGAAACTCTTGTATCCATCAGAACGCTACTCTCGTTTCGCTTGCTTAAAAATATGTATTTTATGTAAAATTTGTGCATTTTCGTTCACTTTTTGCAATATGTGACGAATTTGACACTATATAGCATATAAATATAAAGATAACCGAGCTTTTTTTAAGCATAGAGCTGAAGAGTAGACATTTTGGCTTGAACACTGATGAAAGTATACAATTCTTCCCCATTATTTTAATGTGGATTGTATATTATATTCGATTGGGATGGAGCATGCCAGTCTGCAAAATGTTGGTTCATGTGACTTAAAATTTAGCACGTAAGTTCTATGCCTAAATGATATTGTATATTTGGCAGACAATTAAGAGTATCTGTTTAAAATGGCAATTAAGACAAAGCGACTTTCTATTTGCCTTTCCACTGTTTCAATTTAAAATATCTCCTGTAATTTAATTGTTGCCTATAGCTTTTATTATCTATTTATACGCAGGACATTCTGCTTAATTCAATTTGGAATTCCCTTTCACAGGTACTAACTGCAGCAAAGTTGCCAGTCATGATCACATGTGTACGGCCACAGCTTCGATTTGTATTTCTGAAGAGAACATTTATTGATTGCTAGTATTTTATTTTCTGGATTGTTCCTATATTTTTTCTGCATTGTGATTGAAACACACTTGGGTTTGTACAGTTTTTCCATGAGGCTTTCTACCGGGTTTATCACCTCGTTACTTGCACTGGTGCAAATATTGTGAAACAAGGCGCTAAAGAGATCATTAACTGGTTAAGAGACGAGGAGGGCCAATCGGGCTAAATGAAGATTCATTTGCCAGCGCAGCTATATAGCTGGATAGATAGATAGATACGTTCAGAAATTGCTGTTGGGTTTTATCATGAAAGTAAAGGCGATTTGTGTTCGTTTCTCATTCTATCGTATACTCCATGTTTAACGGGAATGTGTTTGTAGGCCGCACATGGAGTATTGGATCTGGTGCACACTCGATTAATAACTTGAATAGGGTTGCTCTCTTTTTCGCAAACACAGGAAATGGAGCGATTGCGCATGCGCATACGAATGAGCGAAAACTGCTCGCCAGCTGGCTCAAATTTGCGTCAACGTTCTTGTATAAGGAACCCGATATAATATGGGCCTTCGCTTCTATACCAGCTAGAGTTGTTTGCTGGAATATATTATGCCTGTATCAATTTTGTTATGGCTTTGCATTGATAAATATATTTTTGCACGCATATAGGGTATTGACGCGTTATGTTGATGTTTGCCTTTTGCATTGGTCCCATGGAAGACACTGAAAATCTATGTATCTGGGGTATATTGCAGGCAAGTTCTTAGTATTTTGAAATTCTGTTGATAGACGTATATCATCCCCAATTTCGATATTTAAAACAAACTTGTTAATTGCTGAAAGTTTTGCTGTTGGAGAAATCATTAATGGGGAAAATATATTTGAGTGTGTGTTTTGTACAAGTTTTGGACGGTAATAGTTATTGACGGAAAAAGGATGGTATGTAATGACATGACTATATATACCTGCTAGAATTTTCCCACATTCTGGCTTCTAAAGCAATTTTTCTCACATAAATCGAATATTCTTGCCTATACGTATATACGTGTGTATTACAATATAGCGAATACGTTTTTTGTGCTATAGGCTATACAGGGTGTCCGGAAAGTCTGGTCAAGTTGGCTGTAGTTCCTAACCTACGGACAATATGGCGGAAATGAATATGTAACGATATAGGAAGTGTACTAGAGCCATCTAATGATGACGTCATAATTGACCTTCAGTTATGTTTTCAAGGTTATAGTACATTCACCTCGGAACGTATTTTAGATAGGCATGTTGTTTCAATTATATATGAATGCTGGAGCCAATCCTATATGCTTAGTGTAATGCAAGTTGTTTCAGATTTTTAGGAGAAACACAGATTTTTGTACGAATTTTTGAATACAACCTCATGCAGTAGGCCTACACGGTGGCATTGCTGGAAAGCCACCGTTTTGTGCATTGGGATCACACTGGGCAGCCAATTAACCCTCATGTTGCATATCTTGCTGTTCTATTTCTTCGTCTCGTTAGAATAATGCCAATTCCAAAAAGCTTTTATGATTGAATGCATTAATCTGGTGCTGCATATGGTACAGCGCATGTGTTAGTTTAAACACTCTAATAAAAATCATGATGGAAATGAAATTCAAAAATTAATAGCTCATTTCAATCACAGTGAAACAAAATGAACAGACTGAATAACGACAATTCAACCAACTGTTCCCATAACAGCAGTGTATTCCCTCGCAATCGCATTTTTAAAGGCCAATCTGGTATTTTAGTAGTGCATGGCTTCTGCAAAAAGTTTAAATCTTTTAGCCCCAGGCTCTGTACTTACGCTGAAGAGCACAAATAACTACTTGGGTGTGACTGATGGCGTCATTCACTGGGTCCTTTCCAGAGGATATTTCCTGAAACACCACTTCTTTGGAATTTAGGATTTAGGATTTATTAGCTTTAATGTTGCAGTTAGAGTTTTTATTATGGGCTTCAGTACTGCATGGTGTTATTGCACATTTGTGTACAGGTTTCCTTTTTGGTCTATGTTTTCAGCAGTATTGTTTTGTCTGTTATCATTTATTGCGGAACTCCAGATGTCACCACAGAAAGACACATTGCCTAATCGCATCTGCTATTTATTCACTGTTCTAATAATACACAAGATACAACAACACGATGTATCGATTGGATGATAAAAATCCCCTCCCCACACAGATTCGGCCACTGGTCTCTGGGGAATGTTCAACCTTGAAGGCTGCTGTAGTGATTTCATTATTGCGGAATTTGCTGGTCCCACTGGTACAAGGAGTTTGGGAGGGGGATATCACTGTTTGTATTGGTTTCGATGGTGATGGGGGAAGCGAATCCATTGAACTGCATGGCAGTCTACCTCGGCAATCGACCAAGACGACCGTAACGAGCTCACTCAAGAGGCGGACATCTCTGTCTTGTACTCTTTGCTCAAGATGTCCTCTTCTTACTTCTTTCTTTGTCTTGCTTTGCTCTCTTCATTGCCTTATATCCGGGGAAAATCCGAATAGATGAAGAAGCGAGGGAATGAATGAATGAAGAAAGGAAGGAAGGAAGGGAGGGAGGGAGGGAGGAAGGAAGGAAGGAAAGATGGGGCCTTCTTTGAGTGCGTAATATCCCAGTTGCTGTCCGTTTCCTCAATAACCATGAAGCTCTCGCGGCCCATTTCATTAGGGTGGCATTTTGCGAGAGGGCTCACATACGTGCTTCATGCGCGATTTTTCCACTGTTCTCCAAAGCCATATATTCTTCGCTCGAAGCCATTAACTTCCGCCTATCTATGTGCGATCAAATAATAGTACCCAGACGCATTTGAATTCGGCGTCATTATATGCAGTTGTACGTATCGCTTGGAAAGTATATGCACATCCTTGACTGACCACGGCCGACCACAACAGCCTGGACCTCGTTTCCGAGTATTTGAAGCCATTATTCGCTGAAATTGCCTGCGAGCCTGCGCTCCAAGTTCGATCGTCCGGGGTAGCTTTTGTTGGCAAGGGAGATTTTGTGGCAAAGACTTACTTCAGGGTGGGCCTTTTTGGATTCGCTCCAACAAATGTATTGGCGTCGGATTTCGTCTGATATACTCTCTAATAAAGAAAAAGGGCATCAAGTCCCATCTCTTGAAGGATGCATAGTGTTATATACTAGAAAAATATGGTATGCAAGTGATGAATAATGTTTTAGCAATTAATTAATTTCAGTTTAGTTTGAATTTAATTAACAAGTTCTGCTATGTATTTAGATGTAATGTAGATTAGGGCACAAAATCAACATTAACAATTGGGAACCATGATCATTTGAGACTGCCATGGTATAAGTGTATTAAATATAATACAGAATACAGTGTTCTCAAAAAAGAGGTCACTGACGTCAACCAATATCAAAATAACTACTTTGTTGCATAAAACATTACACGAGGTAGCGTTTGTAAGATTATAATTGAAGCACAGCCTCAATAAAAAGGTTCAATTAACATTTTGATGAAATCAGTTATTTGGAAAATCACATTGATAATGCAGCCCTGCATCGTTCTGAATATTTTGTATTAGTTATGTAGGCCTATAGTGTTATTTTCCAAGAAATAATAGAAAGTCTAGAGCGTTTATTGTGATGTTGTTCTCAATATAAGCTGAAGCCTTGTTGAATCTTCTTTGAGGATGAGCTTCCATTAATACAAATATTAATGAAAAAACATTTTGTTTTAATAATTTCTTATTTGCTTGACATACGGTATTTATTAAATTTTCCGTTGCATAGAAAATTACAGTTTTATCTATTTTAAAATGCATGCTTGGTATTGCAAGTTTTTAAACATTTGTTTCACCTACATTCTAAATAGATACATTTTCAAATTGTATAGCAGTTAGTACCTATGTAGAATACTATTACGAAATATAATCTCCCCAAATGTTCATTCATTATGGAACATGCTGCAGGATAGTGTTTGCCATACATATAAGCGCTGAAAATATTTACTTTGGTATTTTATATATTTCAGGAGTACCTATGTTTTCATTTTCCCTTTTGCTGCCGGCGAATCCTGATAAAAATGTTTCCAGACGTGAGTTAGTTGCTAAGTTACCTATAAATAATATTTTCTCTACAGTGAAAACGCGTCAAAATTGCGTGTACGTAGGTGGTTGAAAACTTGTTTTGTCGTTCAGCAGAACAGAAAGTATTTTCGCTTGATCCTGTTAAAAGTTGCATGAGAAATCCCAGTTCACGCATAAGCAGTGATCCGGTGAAATGATTGTTTTAGCTAGCTATAGTGTGTGTACTTTGTAGAACTCGATTTGCTACGCATGATATATTTAATATTTAATAACTATCATAATGATATTTGCCATAGACCGCCATTATAAAAACGAGCATTGTTGGCCAAGTGCATATAATAATTTTAAAGTTTCCACAATGTCAACTGATCGAATATCCGTCCATTTATAGTGTAAATACAATTCACCTCTGCTGGAGAAATGTAATCTATGCCTCACTGATTGCCAATTTTATTATTTCAGCGTGTTTAAAGTAGTTTGTACGATGGCAATGAATGATGGTATCAATCGTCTTTTATGTCATCTATCTCTTTCAAAGGCAAAGTTTGCTGCAATTCTATTACGTGACCTTTAGTTTCAGTTTTTGCTTCTAATCGATTTCTACTCTTCTTTTGTATACATACATCGAGTCAGTCAGTCTTTTCGAGCAAAGACTCCACTCAGGACTAGCGCAAAATTGCACAAATTTTGCTCAAAAGGAAAGAAAATTAAAAAGTGAGATGGCAACTATTTTTTCCACCTCAATTTAAATTTGAAGCCATTTGGGTAGTTTGCATCGATAGGCGTCAACGCTGAGCATGGAATATGTTATAATGCGAAAATGGTTACAGTTTTCTTTTTGCTATATGGATTTACTACTTTTTTAAAAAATTGGGGATTTTTCATTTGATGCGCATGCAAGATAAATTTCAGAAATTTATATGAATAAGTTAGCTACAATATATAGCACATATTCGAAAACGTATATATGCATGGGTACTTTACATGCCGTATAATTTAAAACGTAAGGGATCGAATCTCCTGCTTCGCTGACTGAGTGAAAAATTGAGATCCTGAAAGTGATACTAAAGGTCGACAGCTTAGAAGTACTTGTTTTTATTTCATGAATTTTAGGACGTCATCCATCTTAGTATTTAAGCGACAATATTGACATTCATATTTGTCCTTCATTTTTAAGACCATGGTTGCCAAAATTTTATTTTACAGCTCACAGTTGCACATTCTAGATTAGTACACGTACACTCCTTTTCATAGCAGACAACACATACCGAAATATTTTAATGATCCTAAATATAAAACTAAGAACCAATTAGTTCAGTTTTGTGATTAAACAACTACAAAAAATGTAAATATTGCTAGTGTTTTTTCATACATGGGTTGTGGTATAAATCTTAATTTTTATGTAAAATATTCAAATTCTGTTTTACTGTCTAAATGTTTTGAAAAGAAATAGTGCAAATAAAACATAACATTCATAAATCATTGCCTATAGCATTTATAGCCAGGTAGAATACTGTAATATCATTTTCATTGTCTTGTTATGTTAGTTTTGGTACTTACTTCGATTTTCAATACAGTGGTAGCGTTTAATGAATCATTTCGATGTGTTACATTTGAAGATTGCACCTCTGTCGTGCAGACATAATAATTGTTGAGTTCCTTCCCTGAGACGACCTGTCCCAAGTAGAACTCCAAAATGTCTCTAATGGTTGTACTTAGACTTCAAAGAAACTGGAAACTTGAACCTTTATTTTTGGCCGCTTTTATCTTCTATAGCAACCCATCCATACAACTTAATTCAACTGAGCAACTATCAACAAACAACTGAGATGAACAACAGTCAACTCCATGCTATCAACATTCAACTAACTCTACTGAGCAAATCCTTCAGGCTTTTATACAACTCCAAAGGCCCCTTCTACCAATTATGTCAAAGGGATGTGTCTACAGCTAACCAATCCAAAATTATTATCAATCGCGAGAACAGGCAATAGTTCAGGCCTTAATCCATGGGAAAATTCCTTTCCTATGCCATTCAGGAATGCGAGGAATTTCACACCTAGGTGCGAACAGAGCTGTCACGAGAACTTCCTGTTGCCCTTTTTCCCTACAATAAATTAAACTCACATTTCACATTTTACAACACCAAAACCTATGGCGCTTCTGCTAACAGATTTAAACTTTAACATTTTTGCCAAACAAGTGTGGATTAAACAATGGTTAATGCAGTCAGCAATTATGTTTTATGATATCAAAACAGTTTGGACAAGGTATAATAAATGGGATAAATACTATAATAATGCCCGGAGTTGGAATATTTAGTAAAAAGATTCATTGCAAATGAGGTATCAAGGAGGTATAGGTGGACAAGGTCTAGATATTTTGTATATATTTGAACTTTTATTTTGCGGAGGCCTGCAAAAGATACAATCTGACATTAACTTTAACGAGAAAACAGGGGGGTTTTGTCCAGCCGAACCAATAGCTTCCAACTACAGGGATGTCGTTACGAACATAGTGTGTGGGATTGTAGGCACTCTTGGAAAAGAAATACTCCCTGAAGAGGCTCAATCCATCTGCGATCCTGCTTAAGCTCAAGTTTAATCTTTACGAAATAAATCACTATTTCCTTGCATGAGGTTATTCAGTATTGCCCAATTATCTTCAATATGAACAAATTGGATGTCAACATTGTTCTAAGTGTTCATTGTGTCCTTCAATACAATATGTACTCTGCATTCGCCGCCTACCATTATATAACACGGACTTGTTTACAGTCCACAATTATGCTTTATAACAGATAACAGTTGAGTATATTACAATAAATTATACACGTAATTGCTAAAATAATGTCAGATGCTAGTATATTTTGTGGGATATTTATTGCATATAATACGTATCATTGTTCGTTTGGAGGGCAACGAATACCTTTCCAACATCTGTTGTACTCATTGCCTGGTGACGTCCAAATAAAGTGTAGCAAATAAAGTATTTACTTTCAACGCATACAAATGAACAGTCACACAGTGAAGCAGTAATTTACCATGTGATAAATATATTCACCAAATGAACTTGCGTAAACCCGTCATGGAATCATCCCATGAAAACTACGCTTACATTTCGAGACATGTAAACAGTCGTCATATTTAAATTAAAACGAATGCAAACGTTGTATCACGCTACATCGGCACGCAGTAGATTATTACGTGTCCAGACTTATCGGATCGATTGCGTGTGCGCCACCCGTGACGTCACATGACCTTGTAGCCCAAACGCCCAATCAACATGTGCAGTACAAGGGACTGTGCCCGTGTAATGTAAATGGTACTGTTGAGTTCAAAACCCTTACCCAGGCATCCACCCTTTCAGTTGGTGTGGTTGAGCAGATGGCAACAAATTAGGCTGTTATTGAACTGATTAGCAACGTTTTCTAATTTTATTCGCCACCAAGATGGCAAAACAAAGCCATAACTGCACTTCAAATAAACAAAGAAATATGAAACTGCAATAATAAACAAACTGCACCTTCTACATGCTAATTGGGAAACAGCGCCCTCTATCTTCTAGTACTTCAACTTTGATAAATCCAAAACGCTCTAGTCCTAGGCTTTACATGCAATAACTCACTATGGATATTAACAAACTCATTATGGATTTTAACAGGTACTGACGACGATTTACCGCGACCCTTCGCGATTCAAGTCGACAAACGACGCGGCATGTAAAGGTAGTGCAAGTTTTCTATCATATTCATAGGCAAATGACGTTTCCTTTACAAGTTTATTACTAGTGTTAAGGAATTGGAGTTGGAGTTTGTAGACAAATGACTGCACACTGAGGATTGCTGTCATATTGTTTTTATTACACATATCGATACCATGGCAAAACGATACAATATCGATAATAACAAACATCTCAAATCTGCAGTTCTTAAAAATGTGAGCGTATTCAATCTTCATGGATAACCCTTGATCAGCATTCAAACTCACAATATTTGCGACTGAAACCCATACGTGTTGTGCCTGCTGGGCAGACATCCTAAAATTGTTTAACATGAACTACTTCAGTAATTCATGCCGCTAATATGCTGGTAGAATGTATATTGCGTACATTCGGTTCACACCACAGGTGTAATTCATACTTGAAGGTATCCAAGCAACATTTGCAGATGAAGAAAGCACAATGAATTCCAGTTAACCCATACAATGCATCACTTATACAGCTTCCCGGATTGAACGTATAAAACCCAATTCGATCAAGACTAGCATTCACATTTCAATAATGACTTCGATGCCAACAGTAGTACTCATGTGCCTCTTTTATGCACACGAGCACTACTGCTGGCCTCCGATCATCATTAGTTCTTGCCGTGTGTCGCAGGTATATATGAACGTACTGTACTGCACGTGATAGCCAGCGGCCAACCAAATTTCAGTTGCACAGTTGGAGTGATGCAGTGCCACATCACAACTAGAGCACTGGATAATATTGCAACACTGTCATTTGATAAATAGTAGGCCTATTTGTCCGAAAATTTCCTGACATTGATAGGTCAAACGACACGCGTAACAAATTCACATCTATCCTTCCCACTGAAGGGAAATTAAAAATTGTCTGAGTTATAGAAATATTTGAGTTAGGAAGTTTGTGTTAAAGGGACAGTCCGCGAAAAAATAAACAAATTATATGTTGTGTGCGATGAAAAACTACGAAACTTCTCAATTGGATGTATTAAGAAATTCGCGATAGTTAAGGA
>JAQIWR010002778.1:0-10520 GCA_034695945.1 Glomeris hexasticha | reverse complement strand
GTGTGTGTCGAACAGTGTGTGACGAGTAGTGTGTGTCAAGTAGTGTGTGTGTCCAAAGGAATCTATGACGACTTGGGCGTGTCGAACAGTGTGTGCCGAGCAGTGTGTGACGAGTTGAGAGCACTTGACGACTTGTGACCACATGATCTGACACCGTCAATTTTCGCTGCAGATAATGCTAAAAGTTTTCAAACTGTTTAGTCTCGTAAATCACGAACTAAAGGGGTTAACCACAAAGATCGTTTGCATATGCATGACCTATAACATGACCTTGTATTAGTGTAAATGTGTATATGTATCACAAAAATCGGACGATTATTACATCTTGAAGCAGTTATTATAATTTGCACTAGCCGTTTGCCTGATGTCAAGGCGATTTCTTGACCTAACATGGCGCTAAAGCAAATCTGTCACGTGACCCATGCAACCAGAGAAAACTACCATGAAGATTGGTTGGTTCACTTTTCCTCTCTACAAAATCTATGATGGCAAACTGGTTTTCCTATAGCCTTGACCGAAATCTTCTAAAAACTCAAACACAGCATGATGGGTAGTCTTATTATACAGTTTTTCCTTCGGTTACGTATCGAATAATATTTTGTAATTTATATACATAATATCTTCAATATGCCAAAACGCAATTTGGAACAATGTATTGAAATCATTAGGGAGCGCCTGTGTGGGCGCCGCCATTTTGTTTTTGGATGTTTTTGAAACGAATTGTTGTTTGCACATCAAGTGTTTATGATGATCAGTTAGTAGAATTTGGTGATACCAAAACTGTTTTAGAAGTACAGTATAATAAGAACATTTACTAAGTGAAATCGTTTTCTGCTGCAAATATCTGTACATATGTAACCGTGCATTTTTAAACTGTATGTAATCTTAAACAACATAACATTGCAATACTCAACTTCAGGTGAATAAAAAATTGTCTGATCGAAGAAAAATATTTCATGAATCAAATACAATACAGAAAAGGAGACAAATTTCTCCAATTCTGTTCAAATAAGGTCGTTTTGATATTTAGAATTTTTTACAAGCATTCCAGTCTACGTTACCAATAAAACCCTTGAATAAAACGGATGAATGGCCAAGGTTCCAGCAGTGAGAATTCCAAAATGTACATACGTGAATCCTTGATATAACCCCTGATATAACGAAATACTTATCGAATTCGTACAGAAAGCTTGTTCTATAATCCTAGCGCAACGGCAGCCAGCAGTCAAGAGGATGGGCAACAGAATCGTCGATGAGGAAGAAAAGTTTTCTCTATTAAAGCGGAGGCAGAATCTTGTGATGTCACCGTTCGCGGAATTAACTGTCCGCCGGCCGCCAGACGGCGCCACGTCCTCCGCAACTACACTATTGCGCAATCGAGTGCGCGGTTTAGGCAAGGAGGTTTAGGCCGTTTCAAATGGAACGCTTCAAATCCATTTTCTGCACTATTTTCGTTTCGCCAAATCCGCTCGTAATAATACGTAATTAGTCACCGCCGAATGCACAATTCTTCCGGTTGATTCCGTCGAATTCGTCATAAATATGTGTGGCACCATGATGGCACTCACCGAGTTTCCGTTTTAGTAATCGACTGCTATATAAAAACAATTGTTGAGCATTGTGATTCAACAACCCAACAAATTCCCTTGCCACATAATTGGATTCATGCGACTGCAACCTAGCAATTTCGTTCAAAAAACAGTTTTATTTTTTTATTTCATCTTTTTTTTTCGTGTTTAAGGCGTGAATCTCTAACTTGAGGAACAATCACACTGCATGCAATATTCATGTCGCAATGGAATTGTGTAGGAGGACTGCGCGGTAATGTAAATTAGTAGCGGTAGCGGTAGTTGTTTTAAATAAAAACCGGCTGGGTAACGCCCACGTCGCACTTGACCTCCAATTGTCTTCTTTAAATGGCCTTATAAGCAACCGTGTGACCCGTTTCATCGTTTCACGTCACGTGACCAAATCGTTACGTCATCTTTACGTGAACAAATCTTTTCATATTATTCAATTGCGAAAATTACAACAAAGCTGTTGTTAATTGACATTCCTTATTTTGAAATTGCATTTAAATCGTCATCAAATGACATGACATTTCGCCTCTGACTTTATACACTTTATAACGCAATGTAAAGTGCCAAAAAAAATTACAAATGTTACGAAATCGAAATTAATCATTTGAATTTGTGAGCTCACCTTCCCAGCAGACGAGACCGGTGTACACCATAGTGAAGTTATTGGAAAGTGAGAACAAAATTTCACGTGTTTTGCTGACAGAAACTAACAGTCTGGCCACGCCTACTGCCAAACGAGCGACCAATCGCGTCACGGAGAGCGCCAGTCCATCGACCACGCCCCCTTAGCAACAAAATCTTTTCGGTCATTTGCTTCATTGTATTGGTCATATACTTTTAACAATAAGTAATTATTTTTTGTCAGGTCGTGTTTTTTTGAAGGATGACCTATTACATAAGTTTGTTTTGTTACCATTGTAAAATGCGATTCTTAATATTATCGGTTATTAACAGCTGTTATCTATGCCAATATTTTTGTCAGATTACTAAAGATAACGTTATCCACAACTCGCCTGGGAATTATTTAGTCAGGCTGACTGGTTTAATGGCGGCCAAAGACTGGCACACCGTGGACTGGCATAACAGAATAAAATACTCATTATCACTCTCCACACCAGGTGGCGCAACGAAAAACTTTACGTGGTACATACAAAGAATACAGTTCACATTACCAAAAAACGCATCACATTATATGATATAATACGTAATTATAATTACTAGATAATTTCCGACATCTGGGAAAATATCTGTTCATCCTTGGACCATTTTTGCGCATGCACAATAAAGCGGCTCCTTGACACGTGACCTCTTTCGTGATCATAATCGCCATTTGTCAAGATAATTATAATAATAATAATAGTATTTTTTGCTGTAATAATAAATTGCGGGCCCCGCACAAATTATTCACAATACAAAGCGCCATTTTGTATAGGAAGTGAGAAGTATTTTGATTAATTAACTTGCTAACAGGCAATAATTCAAGCTTAGATTTAACATTTCTTAATTTTTTTATATAAAAAAGCGTCAACAGTGAAGTACCCGATGCTCTTAAAAGTTGAGTCATGGCTTCAAAAAACCAATTTTTCAAGTAGAAATTTGACAAAAATATGAACCAGACTACAGCAAGCTTTCATTCAATCAAGATTCAATGTAAAATATACGAAAATTTGCATAAAAATTTTTCTAAAAAAAAATAAATTCAACTTCAAAAGTGAAAACAAAATATCGATCAACATATTTTGGAAAATAAAATGCACATATTTATGAACTTAAAAATCAAAACAATGCCATGTGTAAAAATAATTCATTTGTCCCATTTACGAGTATTCTCCTCTAGCTACAATTAAGTCAAACGTAATTGCTTTAATCAAGCTTTAATGTGATAATAAATGACGACAAAAGATAAATTTAGAGCAGAAGCCAAAGGAGCTACACACGACATTTTGAAACAAAATTTTCGACATTTTCGCCAATTGAAATCGCGATTTTTTTAGAACTGAAACATAAAAATATTCACTCACCGCCTTTGGCCATCTTGTTCGACATTTAGTGATGATCTCTGGTCGTTAAATGATGAGAAACGGTCGCATTTTTGGCAATAAACGACGACCCAGCAGCATTCGCCGAACGCTGCTCTTCTCTTTAGCAGCCATTTTCTCTTGCCATTTCGCTATATTCTAAATTCTAATTTTAAATACGCATCTGCGATGCCAATGGCTGGCCGGACGCGACAATTACGGAAAACCTGCAGTCACAGTATTATTTTAGCCGAAAATACAACGGCCCAAGACAAGACATCACCGGCAGACGGCAGACTTCAGTTCGCGGATTTCGTTCGATGAGGATTTATTTACCCCATGTGATCCGCATTTCCAAATTCCTGATCCGCAGTGCGAGTTTCTCAATCAAATTTTAATTTAATTTTATCGACTACGACAGTGGAATCACGGAATCACATACATTCTGATGACCCACCCCAAGGCCTTGCCCACCCGTAACTAATCGGCATATCAATCGATGCACTTCAATTATTGTTTTTTTTTTTAATATTTGTTTACGGTGCACCTAAGAAGTGCACCTAAAGCGCTCGGAATAAAGAGTGTGACACCACCGATCCGTTACATTGGTTACATATTATAACTTGATTACAAACTGGGTGTTCTATTATTTTATACGTACATTTTTAATCAATCGCCGTTTGATCGATGAATAAACAACAGAAATAAATCATTTCACTAAATAAACATCTTTCTGCGGTAGTTCTTTTGTAAAAGGGTTGGCTAGCGACCACTGCGCCACCTGTTGGAAAGGAATGAAAACGCGTTTGCAATATATAAACGCAACCATGGATTTTATATTGATTGTCAGACCTCATTGGTCAGACAAAGGGATCACCTAAAAACAAACAAAAAATTGCTGGGGTGAACTAGCTTTTATGGTGACATTCCTAAGAACGCATTACAGTGTAATATGATGAAACAGCAAATTACGTCATAAAAACTTACAATGAAAAATACACACAAATAGGAAATTCCATGTTACCATGTAACACAGTTTCACATTTTTTCAGATTGTCCCATTTCCAATAGTTGCAGCATCTTCACATGTGCTGTACGAAAAGGTTACATATTCCTGTACAGTAACGCTGACAAAACAATCATTAATAAACTGGAACACAATCAATACGACATTTCCATAGAAAAATATCATATGGTTTAGATTGAAAACCCATAAAAATGATAACAAAACTCAATATTAATAATTTTGTTAATTAAATTAAAATTGGGGTTGCAATTTAAAGGTGAACCGACATAGTTTTGCAACTATATAAGTCAATCAATAATTATTTAAAAACATTCTAAAGGAACTCATAGTTTTAATTTTGTTTCCTTTCTACAGTTTTGCTGGCTTGGGACCTTACACAACCATGTCACTTCACCTTTAAACATGCATGACAATATGCAGCTTTTACGTAATAGCTTGGTAATAGCTAATGTAAATCTAAATTACATTAGCTCCTGAGAATACAACAGCCTTGCTTTTCAAGTACATCTTTCCAAACAAAGGACAGTGCAGAATGTTGACTTCAAACACGATGAACTAAAACACAGAGTATATACGCGTGAAAGTAGTTACGTCATTCTGTAAATAAACAAACCAATAATAATACAAATTAACTGGTGATTTTGCATGGAATCATAGATATTTAGGGTGGAGATGTCAAGGACAATCACCTGATGGTCTGCCGCGTTTTTTGGCAACTTTCTTTTCGGGAATAATCTCACTGATGGCATTACGTTTTTCCTGTTCATCTTCACTTTCACCTTGTTCCTGTAACTAAAACAAAAAAATATAAATCGACTTGTAGACTTAAGAATTATGGTGGTGTATCATTCGTGCCATTGTTGTTTTGCAATATAAATATTGCATATTTTAAACAAAGCAGTCATTTTTTATAATGTCATAAGGATCACAAAACTACATTGTTTCCAAAATTTGTAGTTTGTCACTCTGTCCACATACATTTTACGATGGACATTATCATATATATTTTAAGTGCACAATACAGTGTTGTTGGGAGAACGAGTGTACCACCATTAATGGTCAATTGTATTTTCTAAATTAGAACATTACTTTATTCCTTGCATCCGCCAAGTCACAAATGGCCCGCAAACTTCTGGATTCTTCATCTGCATCTGCCTGAAATACACATTTTGATTTTGTGCAAAAACTTTAATTACCGCGCAATTATGCGGTGGAGGAAATATTGCAATCGATTTAAACCCACTTCTTCAGCACTCGCGGACTTTGCCATATCGGCTTCAGAAGAGACTTTGGGAGCGATCGCTCTACAGGCTCGTCTTCTGAGCAACCTCATGGAATCCCTCTTCCACTGGAGACATTCTGGACACAGGGCCACCAACGAATTGAAGATCTTCGCCTTCCTGGACTTGGGTAAAAACCACAGAAGACATTTCTTCGACTCGACCCTAGGCATTGGGAAGAAGAAAGCGTTGACAGCTGAAGACACTGGGTTTATCCTCAAGTCTTCCACACTGAGACCGGAGCATAAATAATGCCCACCGCTCATCGACAGTTTTTTGAGCATGTCAAAGATTTGATCCGACGCTGTGGCAGCGGCAAAGTGACGGTATAGTACTTGCATGGATGCCTGTCCGCCTGCAGAGATCAAAACCCGGGCAGGTCGAACCGGTACCACAACCTGATTAGGATCGACAAAACTGTGATATGCATCCTTGCGAACCACTTCCAGGTATTCGACCGAGTCCACGCGGATTTTGGCGGCTACCAAGTCAGGAAAACCGTCCACGAATCTTCTCTCGGCGTAGAAACGATCCATCGTAGTAAGCGATTCATCCTCTCTCGGTCTCGGTTTAGGCCTAGGAGCTAACTTGCGCTCCATGGATACAAAACCTTCCTATTCGAACGCAGATATCAAACGTACAGCGGTTGCAGCGGTATCGGTGCTTGTGCGCATGCGCAACATTCCAAGGCTTTGTGGCGGCCAAGGAGGATAAAAAGTCAAAGTGCCGCTGCGCGGTGCTGCCATCTACAATGATGCGCCGCAACTAATACCTATGACCTAACTTCATATACTCTTGCTATGACGTAATGAAAGTTGTTTTTTTTTACCTCTCCCCAAGGAGTTATAAGCCCAAGACAAACTGTTCTGCAGGATTCTGCAACAAATCCGAAACGCAGAAGTAATTAAGCAGAAACGTGTTAGAATTTCTGCAGAATTAATTGTGCAGATCCGATTTTCCCCAGTTACGTGAAGATACTTAATTTTATTTTTATATTATTATAGACAATTTAAGAGTGAAATAGAAATGAAACTTATAAGGTCAACAGATCAATAAACAGCGTTCCGTAAAACGTGCTCTGCAGAAAATCTTATCAAAATATTGCAGATTTGCTTTCAATTCTGCAGAAAAGGTTTCTGCAGAGTATGCAGAATTCTGCAGACACATTTTGTCTTGGGATTTCCACGGAAACGCTTTGGCGCCACATTCGGTAAAACGCTAATAAGTGTTGTTTTTCAATTTTTAATCGATTTCTGCTTTAGCCAGTGTTATAAGGGACACAATAACTAAGTACTGAAAAAGCAGATTATCATGAGTGTATGCTTCAAAACCCTGTTATTTATCCTTTAAGGAGGTTCTAGCTACTGTAGGCCTATATAGTGCATGCAGTGTGGGATTAAAAGCGCACCAATTTAGGGAAATTTTTTCAGCCAATAGGAAGTCAGTATCAGCAGATGACGTCAGAACATACCCCTAACTATGACCAAGAATTCAAAGATATCCTTGCTTCGGGATCATGCATTCCTTAGTTCTCTTATCACGGTGTCAAATAACAGACAGGAAATTGTCAAGGGAGCATTTTAGTTTTCCCATTACTCGATCATACAGTGATCAACGTTTTATGTTTAAAATGTTGTAAATATGGAAGGTATACGCAGGTGGTCAGATTAAAGAGAGTTACGCGTACCCTATGTAAATCCTATGGTTCCATGATCACATCAAACAATGTATTTTTGCAATTAATACCGTAAATGATGCTGGTAGAATTTTAATTGTGTTATTTAATACATCAATTCTAGAAATATAAACAACATGGAGTTAGCTTTATATAAATACAGTATAGAGAACTATAGTCATATCAACCATTTTACAATAGTAGTAACATTAGATTTGCATCGGCCTATCAAAAAAACACCTTTGTCATTGAAACCATCAAATCCATCAAGCCAGCTTGTATCTCCATGTTGAAGCAGTCTGTCTATAGTTGCCTTAAATAAAAAAAAAACAATGCATATGATATTGAATACGTATATGTGTACCAGAAAATACATTAAGTACTCCACTTGTGCGTGTGTGGTTAATTTGATTATAAACGAGCGATATTAAGTCGGATCGATAAATACCACACCACAAGTTGAACACTTACTGTATTATATTGACAGGGTTCGTACCAGTTATGGCTACCACTAAAAATAGGGAATTTGTAAGCACAGAAGGCTAGAAAATACAAACAATCCAATAAAACTACAGCATTTAAATGACAATATTACAAAGACTGTGTAAGGACTAGATTAATTTGCCTTTTAAATAATAAGTAGTTTTTAATGCTAAGATGTAGAGATATCAGAAAACAAGGATCGACTGCATGACTTGCACGAACCATGTAAGCTTATTGTACTATACAGGGTGATGCAAAAGTCTGGTCATTTTATTAATACTGTAATCTGAATAAGAGGGGACATAAAATAAAAGTAATAACTGTGGGTCTGTAACATGTCAGGGGGGCATCTGTTGGCGACATCAGTGATGACCTTGAAGTATACCTTCAAGGTCAGACGGATTCTACATCAGACAGCTTTCGAGCTGGATGGGTAGTGTAAGTTAGGCAAATGTTGCCATCGGTATTGCAAACACGTTGTTGAAAACAGACTGAAAATCAGATGTAAAATGTAGGAGTAATCACATTATTAATATTCCTGCTTCCCCCAATGTTGACATCACTTCACAACCTAGATTGCCATGCAGGTAAGCGCACCAAATCCGTCCTCAGCCAAACACAATTCCTCAAATAAATAACAGGAATGGCCTTTCATTACAACGAAAAACTGCATACAGCACTGCTAACTGCAAATAATACACTGACATGCACACTGGGTGTCATACCACATTTGAGAAACTAAAGGAAATGTCAATTTGGTGGCCTTCTGCACCTAAACATAACCGAGCATGTTCCACAGCAGACTGTCCTGCGGAAGCCATTTTGTCGGACGTAATCGTGGTACATGCAACACGGATGTGCTCTTTCAAATCGTGTGGCGTTGTGGTAATTTCTGTATACACCACTTCAAATGGTCCAGCAAAAATTCCAAAGGCGTCAAATAAGGTGACCTGGGAGGCCAATTAACAGGTCCACTTAGGCCAATCCACCTTCCGGTAACCTCAGAGTGCAACCAATCTCTAACACACACTGCATAATGTGGCGGGGCTCAATCGTGTTGATACCACACATGATTCAACATTGCCAGTGATGCATTTTCCAAGAAATCAGTGAGAACACCTTGAAGTACAGATTCCAAATAGTGACGTCCAGTTTAAGTGCAGTCATAACAAGCCGTGGAAAAAACTAAGTTTTTTAGGTACTAAGTTTATGCGTACCACGATGTCAGTCGAAACGTTCATGTCCATATCATATTAATATCAGAAAAATCACAGAATGCGTCAAATGGCACAGTTTGTAGTCGTGTTGTATTTATTATGTTGCTAATTCACTCTAAGAAAAAAGGGGGTGATATTGCACCTTATAAGGAATAACGACGATGTCACAGATAGCACTCCTTTAAGGATTAACTGCACTCCTTAAAGGAATGGCAGTTACACCTGCAACTATAGGTGTTTGGATACTCCATCGCCGTTACACCTCCCAGACCAATTTTATGGTTGAAAATTCTTTTGTTCTCTGTACACCTTCTGGATATACCTACCTATTGTTTCATACACCTTCATGTTGAAATATTTCTGAGTGCATAATACAGGTTTTCTGAAGTGACTTAATTTAAATAATTATTGCAATTTTACTGCACCATTTTTAATTGCTGTTTTACAACAGACAACATATGGTGCATCATTTTAATTCATCAGCCTATTGGCTGGACATCAACTGTTTTTCATCAGCCTATTGGCTGGACTTCAACGGTTTTTTTAAATATCAGTAGTCTAACACAGCGATTGTTATATGCAGCATGCTTCAGTATTCCGAGTTACCATCCTAACTAAGGTCACTTAGCAAAAACAATTATGTAGATGCATCTGGATAAGATTTTTGCATTTCGTCAGCAAGAAAACCTCATAACCTTCCCTGTTTTTCTAAAAGAAGTTAGAAAATATGTTCCAAATTGTCCATTAATTGCAATTAAACTCGATTTCGGTACAGTGTTTGATGAGACTCTCATGTGATTGGTCATTCTGTTAGATCTTTAGCAACGCCCATTGCCCATTCCACTTATTTCTGTAGAATTATTTTTTTTGCCCAGCTTGAAGGAGTAAATGGATTCAGTGCCATTTCTGTCCATTGAAACGTCACCAAAGCCATACACCTTCATCTTAATCCAAGGTGTAACAAGCAGAAAACGTTGAAAACAAGACCAGGTGCGGGCATTGTTCTAAAGGTGTATCTGCAGTTTATGCCCTTAAGCAGTACAAATACACCTTAATGTATGGTGTAACGAATTTCTGCCATGGAGTATCATAGGTGTAACGACCAGAAAACTACTCTAACACACCTTATTTACTACTCCCCAACACCTTCTGTTTTTAGAGTGTAGGCCATTTGATGGAGAAAAGCATTACTAACAATATCACACAGGCATGAGACCTTGGACAGCATGTTTGAGAGGCA
>JAQIWR010002777.1:0-10520 GCA_034695945.1 Glomeris hexasticha | reverse complement strand
GAGGTCAAAGGTCACGTGCCTAATCGATTCGCCCCACCTCATAGCTAATAACATCATGTCGATCAGATTTTTAACGATCTTCATTTTTTTATAATAAAAAGAAATCATGTTATGTGGAACACCCTGTATAGCTAAAAGCACGAATCCCCAGTTTTGAATGCTGTCGTCACTGCATAGCCTTTCATCATAAAAGGTCTGCTTTTCAATTGCTCACAATGTATTAAATCAGGATACATTATTTTAATCTCATAAAATTGATTTAGAGTATGTCAGGAAAAAATTGAATTTCCTTGTAAATATAAGCTTCATTATCACAGTTATGTGTGATAAGACTTGAGTATGAGGATTGTTGTATTGTTTTTTTTTTGGTTCGAAAAATTGACCGGCTTAAACCGAGTTGAAAATATTTTTTTTAATTTAAGATGGACACACACCATTTGATAATTATATATGCGGAAAGGAAGTGTATGAAACGCAATCCGAACTCGGTCAACGATAAACTCAAAACTTTGATGAGCTTTGAGTTTTGACCTGATAATAAAAACACTGAAATTCAATACAGGATAATTTCAACACTATATAAACGTTGGATGGATGATGTAATTTAAGATCTCTTGCTTGGTATAATCTGGTCTGAAATCGTTATGCATTTGCATTTGTAAACATTGATTTTGCTTCGGCCCTAATAATACAAACACAACGCGTAATGGCCGCCGAGTCGGTGTTGCCTGATACGTGATCCACTTCCCCCTTTCATTGCGGTTTTCGTGCGTTTTGCGCCAATCCTGCGATCGATAGATTGTTTTTCGGGGGGAACTATAATGTTTATCGATCTCCGATACGGATGTCTGAGTAATCAGTTGTACATTTCTACGTGTATTTGTTTGTGTGTCGTATTAAAACGGAACAACATTTGTGAATTGCTTGAAATTCCCATGGAAATTCCACTGGTAGCCATATTGGAAGCAGGAATTTAATTCCATTTAATTGTATGAATGCGATCCTTATTATATATATGATGCCATCAATCGCAATTTATTTAAATTGGTAAATAGTATATTCTTGAGAAAGTAAACAAATCACACCTTTAATTTAATCAAATGGTGTGCATTATGCCTAATTAGTAACTTGCAATTTAAATCTTTTAATTTAAAATAGGCCTACGAATACAAATCAAAATAGCCCTAATTAATGTTTGTAATGACCAATGTATCCTACAAGGTTTGTCAAATTGCTGAGTTATACATCCCTCTTATTTTGCATAAAAAATGAGAAAATAGCAGACGTAATGGCCGCCAAATCGGTGTTGCCAGATAGTGGGTTTAAATTAACTGTCAGTTGATATATTAAAGGTGAACTGACACGGTTTTGTAAGGTATCCTGAAACTTAAACTACTTGCAGAAAAGTCACGAAGAAAGCAAGTGGTGAAACAAAATGTCTGTGAGACTTATAATTGATGCTCCCCTGGCTTTCTGAATAGGGGATCATCAATTATAAGGGTCTCGATAAAAATACGGTAAAACTTTGACATCTAATAACTTTTTTTTACTAATTTTCACAGATATTTTGTTGTACCACTTGCTTTCTGTGTGACTTTTTTCAGGTAGTTAAAGTTTCATGGTATCTTACAAAACCGTGTCAGTTCACCTTTAATTAGCTTTTATTTTGCAAATACCAATAATATCAAGTGTAGTACATTGTTTTTTGATAAGAGATAAAAGTTCAGTTAAAAATTGTGTTTTAAATTCCAAAATTAGTCCATTCGCATATGTTGCTAGTTTTTTGAAATGTTTTATTACTATTGGCCATTCACTGCAGGTGATATTTGTTGTTTGGAATTAAGCCAACAAAATGCAAGAATAAATTAAAAGGTTTTTGCAAGTATCCAATCGAAACTGGTCATGTTTTGAAAAGTTTCAAGGTTTATTTATGTATTTGCGTGCTTCTCAAGAGATAAGGTTTGTGTGCATTTATTTGCTCGCCAAACTGTGACGTTACTGGCATCCACCTACTTCGTGCATTTTATACTTCCCGGCGTTATGCAACAGTTAGGTCAAGAGCCCCGCCCATTTGTCTCTTTTAAACCGAAAATAATTTCTCTAAACGTGTTTATCATTCATATTATCTGGAATATGCGCGCTCCAATTTCAACTAGTGGACTTTGTACCAATTTACATATTGGGAATTTTAGATGGCGATCGAGTTTTCAATATTGGAGTTTCTCACACCCGTCACCAGAGGGCATGTTAAGAATAGCTGTTGTAGAGCTGTTGAATGTCAAGGCCCGGGAAACAAATCGTAGTACCCCACATAAAAATACCATATAATATTCGTTTATTGTTGGGTATTTGAACTATTTGCACGTTTTTGTAACTTGTTGCAACATGCAGTCCGTGATTTAACGTCGCCAGGTGGCGCTTTGTTTTTGAAAACGATATTAATTTACTTCTCAAACCGTAGGAAAAGGAAATGATGTGGCTTTCATTCAAATATCTTGTCGAATTAAGTATGAAATTTGTGTTTATTTTTTGCTTTGATTTTGAGGTGTTGAGTTTTCGCTGACGCGCAGTACAGTGCGTACTGGGGAGCGGTAGCGGTAGCGGTTTATGACGTCACGCGGAACACTACAAACGAGGGCTTCGACCTCTTGGTCGTTGAATTCTGGTTTGTGGCTCGATCGCCGACTGACTGTCAGCGTTAAGAAAGCCGGGATATGGGCGATGTACGATCGTGGCGCATTTCCCGCGCATTGCAGCCGTAAATTCTATCGAGACATGGGTTAAAATAATTGCCCATCGAAATGGATGGATAGTGCGGGAGATGTTGACATCTTGGTGTCCGATAACGACCAATCGGAAGACGCGGAAGCCGAAGAGTGCGGCGTCGATGGCGATTGCCGGTGATGATGACCGCAGTTTCATAATAAACCGACCGATAATTCTTCGCCTTGGCCACGTGCTTTCTCTACATTTTTGCCTCGTTGCTTATTCGATGGCGGCCGTGATGGATATTTAAGGTATTTTCAAGGTTTTGTTTTTTTTCCCGGTATTTTCTATTTTGCTGCCGCCGCAATGTCGGCGATGTGCGTGTTTTTTTCGTTCATATTTTATGTCAATGCGGAAGTCGGTTCCGGTTTCGTGCCAACGTAAAGTTTTATTAATGCATTTTATCTTATTGAGAGACGATCCTTGTTGCCAATTTATATACTTGCCCCGGCTGGAAAGGTTATGCGTTGGTTTCTAGTGAAAAAGTAAAAATGAAACGAAACAAGTTCGCCTCCTTGTTTCCCACTTTCCACCCCTTATTATTTGACGTCATGGATGCGTCCCACATAAAAATGAGCAAATGGCGCAAAAACTGCTACAAGTGAACGTGTCTCACTCTGTGTGTGTGTAATTTGGGAATAATTCCTAACATGTTTTCCAAGAATTTCCGGCAAAATAGGTGCATTCTGTTTGACATTTGACGAGGTTATTGCGTCATTTATTTGTGGAAAATAACGTGGAATTTGAGGGAAACTTTCCATTGAATTTCTGGAGAAACCTGCAAAATACGTAGATCTTATCTTGCATTATTTTTTTGTTTTTATTCCTGTAAATTCCTTCTGTTATAAATGTAATACGTAATATAATTGTCCATTTTCTACACCTAGTCAATTTAGGCCTAGTTCCCATGCATTTTATTTCCATGTATTTATTCTAGAAAAAAAAATATTAAAACTTACATTTGTACCGAATAATTTATGTTTAGTAATTTGTTAACTGATAAGAAATAGGCAATACATTTGCAAGATGACAATTAATCTTTATAAATTATTAGTCTCATTTAGATAAGGGGAAGTCCATAAACAATGTGTGTCAATTTAATAATAAATAATAAATTTCTTAGAACTTTTGTCACCTGAGATAGTTACTATATATTATATTATATATTAAAAAATAAATAAACAAGGCCAAGTACAAAATGTATACAGTATAATGGAATTGCAACGTGTGTTTTGAAACGGTTATATTTTTATTTGACAGACGTCATTAATGGATGGTCCCTGTCTAACCAGGACAACAAATAAGTTCAGCCGACAGCCCACTTTTGATACATTTGCATTTGTCGGTTGTATTTTTAGCTTTTACTTGATCAGTATTTTATGTTAGTTTTGATATAATCTCTGCTATGGTTATTATTGCCAGGCTTTATGATACTTGTCTTGTGACGTCACTCGTTTATACACTGGTGTGCATGAATATTCAGTATTAAAGTTTATGGCATAGTATGTGCAGATAAGATCATAAAGATCTACTGTATACAACAGGTTTTTAAAAGATATGTATACAATTTTTTTCCTCATTCTCTTTCATTCGCCATTGCAAACAGGCAAACATAGATGTAACATAACTGGAATTATAAACTGTTGATGAATTTATGCAGAACACTTGACACGCTTGTTTTTATGCATATATATATAACAACATTTGGCAATGTAATATTAATGCGGATGTTTGTGCATTTCATTAGTTGAATTCGGTCAATGATTACTAATGCTTTTGGCATGTGGGTGTTGGGTAATTTCACTTTGCCGCCATTTTTGTGTAAAAAAATAAGCCAGAAAATTTCGTCAGAAGTAGGTGTGAATATATGCAGAAATGGGTTGGGTAAATGATAATCCTTAAACATGTAGTTTACATGCAAACATCATATGCTTAGGATTATTAAGAGTGAATTATAACGGGTATGTTAACAACCTTTAACTGTGTACAGCGCCACCTATACGATCAAGTGGTCAGTTTCGTACACTTCCACCTAAAAAAAAATAGTCAAGAAAATTGTAACGTTCAATGTTTTTAAATACAGTTTGGGGGGGGGGGTCGGTTTTTAGTCTAAGTAATGAATGTCAAATAAGAACTAGAACAAGACCACCGAGAATCGAGATATAGTTGTAGTTGCGCTCTTGTCTCACAGGTGGCGCAACCAAGAGTTATAGCACCTAAACGGTACTGCACGTACTGTACTACACGAGGCCTGATGTAAATTTGTGGCAGTTGTAAGCAGTAAAAATACAAGTTTGAACTTTGAAAAAATGTATTATTTTGGGCGTGTACTGGTGCGAACACGTTTGTGAACACGTTTTCGCCGAAAGCCCGGAGGTTGAACTTTCTATATGTGCACATTTCCGTTAATTATTTTGAAATAGCTAGAACTCAGACGAAACATGGATGTACAAGGACGAATTTTAATTGTCACGAATCACATTTTACAAATAGTAGCAGATTTTAGAATTTGAACACAACGGTGTTATAAACTATCCAAGCAAGTCAGCGCTCTTTGCTACGCGGCATCACTCCCACTGCGCATGCGCCGATCAATCTTAGCGCTATAACCTGACCAATGAGCTATAAAACCTGATAAAACCTAACCAATAACTATCCAAAACAAAGTAGATCAAACTATAGCTAGATCCAACCTAATCGATTTAACAACGTTGACAACGTGGCTCCGAGGATTGATTGTTCTGCGCATGCGCGATGGAGCGCTGACTTGCTGAGGAAATCAAACGGTTTTATTTTATAAAGTACCAATCCAAGGACCAATCGCATCCATCCAGTTGAGAATCGAACGTTTATATCCGCAGTTTGAATTCGACCAATGAGATACGAGCGAGAATAGAACGTATTTTTTATTTGCCACAAAGTTCAAATTTTGACCAATCACGCTCGAACAAAAATAGAACGTTTATATTCGCAGTTTGCATTCTGACCAATGATATTAGAGCAACAATCGAACGTTTTCTTCTTTGTTTGCGCAAGGAGTTATAAGGTTTGCGTTTTCGCGCCGGAGTTCAAATATTGACCAATCGCGAGCGAGCAACAATAGAACGTTTTTGAATTCTGACCAATGGCGTGCGATCTAAAATGGAACGTTTTTCGCATCGTCTTTAAATTTTTAATGGGATGCGGAAAAAGCTTTTTTCTGCGCGGGGAACGAACGCGCTCTTCCAAAAGGCTTTTGTAGAACGCACTGCTATTTATTATGGCGGCGATTTCTTTTATTTTCCCGCGTGTGCAGCCTTCCTACCGTTATTTTGGCTGTTATTTTATACGTGAGAGTCGTGACGCATTAACCACCTGGCTGCTCTGCTGCGAAAGGGTTAAAACACAAAATAGAACGCGTCTTCACGCACCACGGACAACGAAAATTGGCGGTGACCGCAAAACAGGCAAGCCAACTTTGTAAAATACGTTATTACTTTCGTGCAATCCAAATTCGGCAACTTTGCTTCATTTCCGATATATAATTTGCAATTTAAATCGCTGCGTTGGCCGCGTTTGAATTTTCCCCATTTTTTCATCATTGAGTAACTATACGTAATATCATGCATAGACATATGGTAATACCAGTAATACAAATAAATAAAATAATACAATGTTTAGTTCCGGGTTGTTGTTTTATGGCATGATGAAAATACACGGATCCAGTCAGGTTCCATATTGCATGTTGGCATACTGGATTTTTAAAATATTATTCATGTGCATATAAAAGGACAAAGACAGTTTTTGCTGCCTTGCCAAATAGAGGACTATAGTGCAGCTGTCACTGATGAAGAATAATTGCAAATGAGGTTTAAAAAATACTTCACATAATGATTTTTTGTTTGAATATATGCATATAAAGGGGGTTTTATAAAAAATTGAACAATACTGGTAATTTAGGCTTATCTGCGGTGTTTCCTTTTTGCCTCACAACAATAAAAAGTTGACAAATAGTGTCATTTGATTCTTGCCAATAGGGGAATAAAATTTTTTTTGTAACATTTAAGAAATGTATTTTGACTTTGTAGTATGTAAACTATAATAACTATAATTACACTGACATTCTTAAAAATGCAGCTATATGTAGTTATAATTTGTAGTCGTAATATAATCCTTGCTTCCGGGAAAAACAAACTACATGTTCTTGAAATACAAGATTAAAAATGCGAATGATGCAATGATGTATTTTTTTACAAGATCAACATTGAATTCAATGAAGTGAAACGTATTGAATATCAAGAGTGTGGCAAAAGTGCATGAAACTAAATTCTATGTTTTTCCTTTTTGTAAAATATAAATAAATAAGAAATGGATGATTCACAAATACTGGAAAACAGTAAAAAATTAAAAAATGCAATGAATCAGGAAACACAGTAAAAAATAAATGACTCATATGATGGGCAATAAGGGAAGAATTTAAGAATTTGCACTAAAAAATTATGTACAGTGTAGTACTTATGTATATGTGGGTCCTGCTTTTTAAAATTCATGTGTTCTTTTTTTTTATTCCAATTTCTTTATTTTATGGAGGTGCCATGACCAGGAACACCCGTTTTTATGTTAGGCCACGCCCTGTTGTTGTTGGCGCAGTATATGCAGTTATTACGTGTTGTGCTGGTTGCGCAATCGCATCGACCACGTGGTACTTGTTTGGAATCGCAGTTGCATTTTTGTTTCAGTTGACGCTTGACCATCATCCAAGCTACGGATGCCTTCGTCACCATGGTGCTTTTCCATGTGTCCACCAGTGCACTGGCTCATGATGGCCTCTTCCGCTAAAGTTGATGGCACCGATGGGCACGGTATATTTTTATTTCTATTGTATGACATATATATACTATCTCTAGTTCGAAATCGACTTTCTTTGCAACTTTCTTCGATCTCAAGAGTTGTTAACCTTGTTTGGTGATTGGTAAAAAGCTGGTAAATAGCCTTGTAGCACTTTATAGTAGCTAGTTGATATAAATAGTAGTGTATGATTCACATACACAGGGTGTGTTTGTGTGGAATTTTCAAAGAAAATGTTTCAGATTTAGGTGCATGTCACTAGCTAACTTACCTGTGGACACGATGGACATGAAACAGTGAAACTTTTAAAAGGAACACTAAATGAAAGTTTGAAACTCTTTTGGAACCACGTGCTTTGTCAAGATTAATGGCCTTGGATTTGTTTTCTATACCTGGATGGATAAACAGTTGGGGTAATTGAATGTGATGTGTGGATGATTGAGTGATGAAGTGGCGCCATCTACAGAGCATATTTGGAATTTAAACATATTTATTTGTTATTGTAACAGGATTTATATTTGGAAAATACTTAAGATGATTCTCATACAAAGAGTGTTTCATAATTATATTTAGCTTTGTCTAGTGGACTAGACATGGTAAGGGACATACAGGAAAGTCCGGTTTTAGCAAGAGTGGATGAAGAGGTATAGGAATGGTCCTGGGGCATGAGTTTATTTTGGGAGTAAAGTAAATTCAGAGGTATATAGTACATGTAAAAAGTTATTTTTTGTGTGTATACGCAACATTCCATGCATTCTAAATGTAGGTTACATAAATTTCCATGCATTTACGAGTTCTTTTTATTGTAGTAGTGATTGATTATACTTTGTTTGACTTCTACTCTTGAATTATGTAGCATTTAATTGGAAAAAATTGAGCCATTGTTTTGAAGAAATTCCAACAACTATGGTACTTACATCCAACAACAAATGTATAATTAATACATACAAGGTTTATAATTAGTTAATTACACTATACTCGATGCCAGATTTTGTTATTTACAAGAACATACTGCACATGGTGACTCATAAGTTGTGATTGGTTCATTTATTGGTATACTCTACCCAGTGGATGTACGGACCAAACCGTTTAGGAGGATTAAAAATTAATTGGTTTCCTTCTCCTCTCCTTTTGTTAGGCGGAGGGGAAGGGTTCTTTGACGGTGGTTAGCACCTGTGTGCGTCTTCAAAGTGTGTTGGGGATCATCACGTAATTAGGCAAAAGGGATAATTCATTCTCTATGTGATTTTTCCCAATAGTAGAGTTTTCAATACTCTACTAATTTTTCTTTAATATAGTAATGAATTATAACAATGTAGTTTGTATTATAATTATTTAAAAAATAAATTATAGCATTGAGTATGTTACTAAATGGAAAGCTATTTGCCTAATTACGTGATGATCCCCAGAACACTTTGAAGACCCACACAGGTGCTATCCACCGGCAAAGAACCCGGCCCCTCCACCTAACAAAAGGAGGGGAAAAGGACACCAATTAATTTTTAATAAACGGTTTGGTCCGTACATCCACTGGGTAGAGTATAATTGGTCACAAAGTTCATTGGTCACACTTTGGAGAATTCTGTTGGGGATCGTGTCACACTGTGGCCGTTTGCTGCTAAATTTGTTTGGTCACACTTTGGGGAATTCTGTTTGGGATCGTATCACACTGTGGCTGTTTGCTGCAAACTTTGCGCTTGGTCACACTTTGGTGGAATTCTGTTGGGCATCGTGTCACACTGAGGACCTTTGTGCATTGTGATTGACTTATGATCATTAACAAGGATCCATCGATCTGGAAATGTCCTGGAAATGTCCTGGAAATGTCCTGGAAATCCACATCCAGTTTTTGGTAGACACCCTGTTTGCACATGCTGGACCCGGTATCGAACCCAAGACCATAGAGGTACAAGGCGAGTGCTCTAACCACTGCGCCACCAGCTCGCCACATTATGTACTATGTATTTAATAATTAGACTTACATGTGCGGATTTTTTGCTGCATCTTCAAGGTATATGTTGTTCAGACCAGGAAGGTTTTCTGCAGCCTCATAACTACTCACATAAGTTATGTTGTGACCTCTTGACAATAGTTCAACTACAACTTGGTCGATTATGATTTTGTGACTCTTGAGACGTAGCGGCATTAATACAAGAATATTGGCAGATTCCACCTGAGATTCTTCATTTCCAAGAAGTAATAATGCTCCTAAAAGTGTCAGCCACAACATTTTCTTGTACATACTAGCCAAATGTTGTCTGTAGGCTCATAAATTGTTTGCTGTTATTGAGAATAGTGGGAAACTTGATTCTGTATGGATTATTGGTGATGTGTGGCTGTTCCTGAATGGTGGATTTTTTTTATAGATATAGAGGGAAGAAACAACAACCGATAAATTAAGAATTATGACTTTTATTATTGAATGATGAATTTTGGCATTATTGTTGGTATTCATTGCCAATAATCTTTGCCAACATTGTAGTATGAAACAATGTTCAAATCATATCCTTGTTGCATCACAGATGTTTATGCCCCTTGAACAAATCTAGCTTGTGAAAAACAAGGAAATTAAAATTGTGTTCAGAATGAAGTTACATTGCGAGAATTTTGCAAAACAACATATAGCAGTGCAAAATTTAGGCGATATGCAGACATTGCAAGAAATATTGGGAGAGATGCAAAATGAATTTGTCCTACTTTCATAAAAAAAACCCCATAATTTATTTAGAATGTGTTACAATATTTATCCCTGCAATTTTGGATATCCGGCTATAGTATTGGCGAGGGAAGCGAAATCTAGGTGGCGCTGTTTATCACATGAAAATGGCGCCGATGCCGATACTGCCCCACGTGTTTGCAATGGCTGTCGCCGATTTTCACATCGGATTCGTTCAAATTTTGGAATATTTAGGCATGTAGGCGATACA